>QNGE01001484.1:0-131386 GCA_008508345.1 Paragonimus westermani | reverse complement strand
TCTTTCCGACGCCACAGATGACGCAGTTTGGCAAAGGCAACTCGTTTCTTTCCTATCCTCGCTGATATCTCATCAGCAATGTTACAGGCTGACGAGATAGTGCTACCTAAATATGTGAAACTGTCAACAGTCTCAAGCGGATTACCTGCAATAAAGAAAGTCGGGGTGGAAATGCCCCAATCTTGAAGCAGCACTTTGCACTTTGAAGGTGCGAAGCGCATTCCATACAGACCAGCCCGGTCACTCACCTTGTTCAGCATGGTCTGCATGTCTTCAGCAGAGGGGCTAAGTAAGACAATGTCGTCCGCATACTCCAGGTCGGTCAATCTAGCGCCAGGAAGAAGCTCAACACCAAGCCCACTGGATTCACGAAGCGCACCCTCCAGAATGTCGTCCATAACAAAATTGAACAGGAAGGGGGAAATCGGACACCCCTGACGAACACCACTAGAAGTGATGAACGCTCGAGACAGTTGTCCATAAACTCTCACTCTGCTTGCAGAGTGAGCGTACAGCGATCTCAATAGATTCACGTATTTCTCTGGTACTCCCTTGCGAAGGAGACAGCTCCAGAGAACGTTACGAGCAACTGAATCGAATGCAGCCCTCAGGTCCAAAAAGACCACGGCCGTCGGCTGCCTATATGAATGCCGATGTTCCAAGATCCGTCGTAAGGTAAAAATGTGATCAACACACCCCCGACCGGATCTGAATCCTGCTTGTTCTTCACGTATCTGACTTTCTCTGGGTTTAGTGAGCCGACGTAAAATGAGGCCAGTGAGTAACTTGGACGCAACAGACACCAAACTGATGCCTCTGTGGTTGTCACATAGACTTCGGGACCCCTTTTTGAAAACGGGAATGACTGTTGATAAGCACCAATCACGAGGTACCTCTTCAGTCTCCCAGATCGTCTGCAGAAGTTTTGTCAGTTCTGATAACAACCTCACTCCACCATCCTTGAAAAGAGAAGGGGAGAGGAGGTCTGGTCCAGGAGCCTTATTACGCTTCATTAACTTGAGCTCCAGGAACACTTCTGATTCCAGAGGAGGGCCGTCTGGAATGCAGTAGCTGACCAATCGAGTCCCGTCGTCCACATGATCTGGTTGAGGCCAACTGAACTGTTCTTCAAAATGTTCAGCCCACCGGTCAAGTCGGCGCGACTGGCTGGTGATAAGTGAACCATCTTTTTCACATATGGTCTCACTTACACCGACTTGACGGCCAGTACAACCACGGATCAGGGAGAAAAGCCTTCTGCTATTTCCAGATAAAAAGGCCTTTTCCATCTCTTTCGATTGCTGGACCAAGTAGTGCTCACGGTCTTTGCGCAAGCTTTTAGTCAGCATGCGTTTAAGTTCTCGACGGTCATCATCGTATTCAGAACCGGGTGGGATAGAACGACGCTTGTTCATAAGATTTATCGACGTGACGGATATCCAGTTCTGACGAAACTGAACAGCTCCTTCGGAGCGTGCCTGTTCACAGCACGCTTTCATAGCTCCGGCGATTTGTTCCCAGTGTTCGTTAGGATCGTTCGTCTGACTCGAACTGGGCAACTTCTCTGCCAACGCTTTTTGGTAAGCGTTCTTCACATCCTCATCGCTCGAATGCCAGTTAAACACCTTGCATTTACGAGCGTAAGTCCTCTGGGCAAATGACAAAACGAAACGGGCACGCACAACGGCATGGTCCGAGTCCAGGTGGTTGCTCCAAAAGGCACGACAGTCCTTAACAGAGTGGCGCCACCTGTAACTAACTGCTATATGATCCAACTGCGTCCACGGCTGAGAAGCACACGGAGGTCTCCAAGTAACACAGTGCTTCTTCCTGTGTTGGAATGCAGTGCTCGAAATATACAGACCGTGGGATGCGCACAGCTGTAGTAGTCTTTCGCCATTGTCAGTTCGTTGTGCCCGGACACCAAACATACCTCCTAGCCGCTTCTCATCCGAAGAAAGACGACCAAGCTGAGCATTAAAATCGCCCGCTAGTATGATGATGTCTGAGTGTTTAGACTGCCTCAGAAGGTCAACGAGGGCGTCATAGAACGCATCCTTGGTAGCATCCGGACAGCTGTCCGTCGGAGCGTACGCCGATATAATGAATACACAACGCCTTTCTGATTTGCGTCGACAGACTTTTACCGACGTATTGAGTCTGACAGCGCACAAGCGACTGTTCACTGGGATCCAATCGAGCAAACATTGCTCTGCACGGGAACTCAGCGCGATTCCCACTCCAGCTCGACCGTGAGATTCAGCTTCGGCGTCACCAGAAACCCTGAGACAGAAGCGCTTGGATCGACAGCTATCTAGAGGTGAGCTCAAATGGATAACTGTGCTAGAGTCGTAGACTCGCGTCTCCGACACACAGCACACATCAAGCTCCAGACTTGAGAGAGTACTTGCCAGAGCAGCTTGCTGACCGATTTGTCGGAGAGTGCGGACATTGAAGGCGCCAATGTTTACCAGTTGTCTTGGCCTCAGAAAACAATTATCGCCCGAAGGCACATGGAAGGCAGAAGAAATAGGGGGTAAAACGGTAGGAGAAAGTCGTGGTCGGTTAGTAATGTCACTGTTGAGAGAACGATAACTTCTGATACTTCCCGGTCGTTTATGCCGCGGAAGGGGGTTGACTTGAGGGACCCCACCCCGAGCCTCTGACTCAAAAGTCTGACCTGCGAGACAACAGGATATAGGGTTTTCTTGGGGGACCCTACCCGGAGCCAATGACTCAAGAGTCTGACTCACTTGGCAGTGAGGGGCTTGCCTAGCCCGAGGGCGCAGTGAATAAGACAATAATGTCTGATTCTGAACACTGCTGCGCGCAGCGGATGTACTCGAAGCTACATCAGGCTTTTGAGAGATATTTGATGTTTTTCGACCGTATTGGATAATACGCCGGCGGTCACGGTCAACCGTTGGGCGATCGGAGTGCTCTTTGTTTAAGGGTACCTTTTCTAACCCCCTTCTTCCTGATACGGAAGACAGCAGTGCCGCAACTATAAAAATAGTTCTGCTGTATGCCCATAGGATCGTGCCTCACTGCCTAAGCACTCCTACGCGGTCAGCAGTGCGACATACAATCCTATGAGTGTAACTGCTTTTCGTCTGACTGCTCCCCTTTGGCCTGTCTGACAAGGTTGCACCTGGAAGGACCGGAGTCCTAGTCAGCATAGCCCGCCGGATCAAAACGGTACACAAGCCCGACCACCTCGTCAAGGTAGCAGTATCGGTCGGGGCTGACGTCACTACAGTCAGTTGGATCGTACGCAAACACAACGAAATGATTTTTGACAGTTTTGCGTCTAGAACTGATCCTAACAGAACCTGCCAAGCGGACGACACAATGTCCACTATTAAAAGAAATCCAATCTATTGTGGCTGCGGCCGTCGTGCTGAGGACTATACCTACTCCAATCTGACTGACAACGGCGACCGAATAGTCACCTGAAGTGTATAACCGGTATCGGATAGAAAGTGCGGGTGCTGTTAATTCCATACGTTGTGGATTCTAATCTCCGAGATACAGCAAACATCAATATATAATAAGTCTAACGTTCGTGTGGGAGCAGCCTGTTGACTTATTTGTTCTAGAGTACGAACGTTGAAGGCACCTATTTTAATTTGCGTTCTATGTCAAAGCACAGGATGAGGGAGGTCTGGGACTGAGTGGCGAGAGCTGGGACTTATCAGCACAGTGTTGCTATGACTAATCATATCAACTGTGGGACCTACAGAGAAATTATCAGAATTAGGGGTCGCGGGGTGGCCTGAGAGCTAAATTTGATAGGATAGTGGGGGAGGGGTCAGCAGTAGCATGTTTTCGCCTATCCACCCTGCTGTATGCAACAGATAGGGCGACCCCGTTTATACTGCGAGATGACCAATGCAGTACAGAATTGTTGATGTTGTGAGTATTCATGGTTGTGTGTGGACTGAGATACTGCCAGGGCGCCCAGATCTAGACAGGAGAACGATTAGGGTTCTCAACCATAACCTTTGACTCAAAAGCCTGTACCGCAAGGCAGCGGGTGGGTGGCGGTGTACCAGAAATGGTACGTTTTTCAAGAAGAGATGCCAACCATCTTCCAACCCCCAACCTGGAGGACCAAAAGGCTGTGGTTTGTCAGACCTCTAGCTATTGACCTGCCTGGTATTATTAACTCTATCCAGTTTATCCCAGAAGGTCATCGAGATGCGCAAGCCGTCACACCACGTCAAGGGCCAGTCTCACCGTGACACAATTCATCCCAATTATGTGGTTCATTCTCGTCCCACGTGTCATGCGAAAGCAACATTAGGTATATTGTTGCGATTTCAAGTTGATTTCAGTGGTACGGTTCTGCAGCAGCTTGCAACTTTCTTCGACCTCGTCTCTTCTCACGTTTGCACCGACTATGATAGTTGATGTGTGATTCGTAGGTATTTCGAGATGCAGATAACTGTTCTGTAGGCAGTTGACCACAGTGAGCGCTTTCCGGGTGGTTGACTGCCGAGCACCATGCTCATCAGACAATCCAATTTAAGATATACGATCGATTGTTAGACTGATACTTCACGCACTGGACTCCCGGGGTGACGATCACTGGCGTCGTGAGAAAGTTTGTGATCGATGTTTTCTAATTGGAAGCCAACCACAAACTAGTCGGTTGATATCGCCTTACTAGGATAGGAAGCGCAACGGCCAAGGAGAGTAACACACATTCCTATGACTCCATTGTCTGTGACCCCATAGTCTAGGATACCATTCTGGCAGTTACTCACTAGTTGGGAGTTCAATTCATACTGTTGACAAGTTCTAACAAGAGGAGATCTCGAGTGTGGTGTTTCTTTTCGGAAGATGTTGACGGAAAATACTTTGGGTGTTCATTGTCGAGGTCGACATATATTCTTAATTCAGTAGGGCTTGTCGGGATCGCGTCACGTGGTGTTCTGATTGCGCCCGCGTTTATAGTCTTTTTCTGTTGTTTTGGTCCGCTTCATACCTGTCTTGGTTTCGATCGTATGGAGTCATCCAGTTGGTTGTATGTGCAGATGTTACCGTGTATATGTTTGTTTGCAGAAAAAGGTTATAGACCGGTTTGCGTATATTTTCTGGTTGGGATAGTTACTTTGGGCAAACTATAGGGATTGCGTGAAACTTGATGTGCCCGATAACACGGGGCACAAGCAGGCAGAAGTAGCTGGGGGTCCGCTGGTGACTACTAAGACAAAATTCTTACGCAATCTTCTCTCAAACCCTTCTGTAGCCATGGTAGATGTTTGATAGTTTGTAGGTCACCAGCGAAAGAGCTGATCGATTTCAACCTGTGAGGAAGATTAATGTAGCAATCAAAGTAGGAGAACCAATGGAAACGCAATGTGAATATCGATAATATGCGCAAGTAGTAGTATACGAACTATCCCGGTTATGGACGATCACTAAACAGAAAGAAGGTAAGCCACTTAGTACAATGACGACAAACATGATCAGCGTTACAGTGTACCCTTATTGAGGAATATCCACAAAATTTGGACATTCATATAGACAATCCGTTCAGTCGTCAGAGAAGCTAGTTCGACAATATGCCCAGTTTGTCTTATTTAAATCCCGTGATGTACCATGCCTCCGGTAAATGCACCAACAGTCCATTAATATCTGTTACTAACCACATATGTGTGTTTCATTTCCTCTGCTAGGAAACGATCCCACTCACTGTGTTGTCCACATCCACATCGCCCATCGCCACGCAGTTGCATATCAAAAACGGTACGGGGTCTACTTGGGACCAGATTCCCACCGCTGGATCCACCGTGAAAGGTATGCTCACATTAGAGCTGACCACTGATCAGACGGTGCAAATTCCTGTCAGCGTCAAACACGAAGACGTTCAACGATGCTTACATCGTTTAACAACAGCTGTGAAATATGAGGCGTCGAATGCATCTAAATCAACGGTATCAGATTGTACCAGTAACACAGGTGAGTGAGGCGATATGTTCACCATATGTTTTATCAATCTAAACACCACAGTGGTTTTTGTTTGATCTGTTTTCAAACCGTGTTTGGCGGCCTGGGAAAGAGAGTCTCTTGAAAGACAGTTACAAAGAAACAGATCAGTAAGTACGGGCTCTAGTGCATCCGAGGTATACGGCTCACTTTCCTGTATATTAGGATAACTCGTCAGTTTTTATTCTCCCTCGGGTTAACTGTCTTCCCTCATCACACTCGTAAGTTTGATCAGGAATAAAGCCCTCTGGAACGGTCTTCTACTAACAACGTATGGATGCGTAATGAGTTTTAGCTGCACACGTACAGGATCTACTACACGACACGGTTTATTTTCCCAACTCCGATTCAGATTTCATGCTGAGTCATAGGGAACAGATTATTCACAGATTATCTCGCTACAAGATGTGGCACTCATGACTGTTATTGATGAATACTTTCCGAATGGCAGTAAGATTTCGTTTCCATTCATGTAGAAGAAAGGGTCTGGAGGACTATTTTCTCGACTCTTCCAAAGAAACAGTTAAAAAGAAACCGGCTAAATTCAGTAGACTATCCTGGTGAGTCAGCTTGATTTTCTGCGCTGCAGGTTTAAATAGTCTGGTTAGTTACACACCTTCGTCGTTGTTCTTATTTATGCTGACGATAGCTGCTGTCTAGCTCAGACTATAATGATCTGTCATGTGTTCAATCCAATAACTCTCTCTGGAAATCAACTTTATTAAGATCTTAGGTTTTTCACAGAGGAGTCTATTTTCAGTTTTCCTGATATAGTTCGAGGCAGAACAGATTCTGTGCTCGAAGACACACCAGATCGTCTTGGAGGATCTTAACCTCGTGCTGTTACCTACTTGTGTTCTTTCAGCATGTTTCAGAAGCATCAAGTAATCTAGTCATAGATACACCATCGTTTCACGAAACCCAGTCTACTGAATACGGTAGTGTCATCATGATCTACACCATAGTTTGATCGAAACTCCAGAAAATGTTTTGTGCATGTTAGGTACGCGCACAGACAGCATGTGCGTGTCTGTGGGGCGAGCCTGTTTACGTGATTCACCAGCCATAGCAAGCCACTCCACCCGTAACTCTGTCCTTGTTCGTTCGATTGGATTGTCATGTGACCTTCCAGGTTAAACAAGTGAGCATTTGCCTGTTCGCAATAGCGTGCTGTCAGTGTGCCGGCTACTGTCTTGCCGTACCGTACTTGCTGCTGCCCGCAGTTCTCTACCGTACACTTGTCCTCCATGCCACAATACAGCACGCCTGTTTAACTGTACTTGCCTTCCGTAATCACAATTGTATAGTCTACACTTTGAAGCACACGAACCTCATTATTGCCTTCAGGAGAGTAACGGAATACAGCAGGCTCCAGTGACCATTTTTGTCCTTGTGATCCACTATCAGTTGTTTACATTTTTCGAAGGTTCGGGAATGGATCATCCTGTCGCGCACATTACCCCCAGAGTCAACCACGCGAAACCATGCTTATATGGTGGGCTGAATGAGCAATCGTCTTAGTAGTTCTATATACCAGAATTAGGAGATCATCTCTACGTTTTGAAAGAACAGCTCGTGAATGTCCAGGTTCTGCGAGTTTCATCGGATACCGTAGAATGGTGGAGAGTTATCATTCCGATCGTGATGTGACTGTTGAATGTAATGGCGTAGGTTACTTGCCTGGTTGCCAGTTGTAAGTTTCTCATATTAAATGTCCACAGATCCGTTCCGCGTCACCCGGCGTCAGTTTGAGATGTCCCAGGAGGTTTCTGTTCATGTGTTCATATGTAAGAACATTGGCACTGAGATTACATGGATGGGGAACAAGCTGACGAACTCGAGTGTGATTAGCCTGCACAAAGTGAGAGGACACGGAAACACCGGGGGCGGTGTGTGAACGAAAGTTTTGCGTAGGCGGCCGTCAGGTTAATAGGACAATGGGTTAACGCCACCCCGTCCGCTGGTGTGTCCACATGTAACGCATAAAACTCAGCCACACGGTCGATAACACATGTCAACTACTGACATTAATGCGGTTGATTTTAAGGTTACACAATGGATGTGGGAAAGTATACGTTTGTGCTTGTAATGTAATGGCTAAGTGCATAGCATTACTAAACACACCTAGGCTGGACGAAATAACAACGCCTCAGCTGTATCCAGATGGCTGGGGATTTATTAGGGATGAAGGATCTGAGTCAGCAGGCTGAATGAGAGAGTATTTTCAAGAAAATTCCCGTGTGAACCATTCACTGATAACGTGAATATTCCAACAATAAAGTGTACCGATGGCTCAATCTAAGTATGAGTATGGCAACACGTCTTAGAGGCTAACGTCAATAGGCAAAACAAAATCAGTGATCTTCATCAGAGATTGACAAACACAGTGCTACTACACGGAAACGAAATCACTGTCGTTTTCAAAGCAGTTTCATTCTACTTGCATTGCTTACTTTTTGTTCAAGAGGATATGGTGTCCAGGATATGGCATTCAATCAGTTGGAGCGATGAGAGACAGTTAAGCTTATATGGAAATGGATTAGCCGGAAAATCACTAGGACTCAGACTGTCTAAACGATCAAAGGAGAACAGTTTGCTCTTTCATATGTCGAGTCCGAGCCAGCCAGCCGAAGATAACTGCATCTGCCCATTGTTTGTTCAAGAGTATTAATGGGTTCAAATGCACAGCACTGTCCAGGTACTTTGCGTTGTCAACCTGCCCGAAAAGCATCAGTTGGGTGCAGGCTAAATCAACGGATGTTTCGATTGCTCAGTCACTTTCAAAAGAGACTGACTGGGAAGTCTGTTTGAATACAAAGGCTGCAATCATATTTGAGCGTTGGACTTGACCAAAGCCTCAGTTTCTCAGCAGTATCACGCAGTGGATGTTTGTAGCATAGCCGATGCACAAAGGGCAGATGCCTGATTAGAGTTGCCAGCTGGTATCATTGTTCAGGCACAGGAAGTGGCCAGTCAGTATGACCATTTGCAAATGTATGACCACGCGAAAATCGAACTGTGTTCATCTGACCGACAATTGTATGTTCAGTCGTCCGATTAAACACACGAATAGACCGATATCGATCACAGAAGAACCTTTGCTGTATCATATCTACAAATACGGACAGAAACTTCACAATCCTCGAATCCACACGTCGGTTTGCAATGATGGATAAAAAAACGACCGATCAATCGCTGAGATTGCCCATACAGTTCAGTTGAATGAGCAGAGACAATCAGTCACAAAACGACCCATCTTATTCGTGATACCACTCCGCTACGCCTGCGCAACCTTCTTCTGAGAAGGTCAAAGCACATCTGCGCTGCAGTGCCCTTGTTCCTTTTTACTAGTAGCGATCATGACCAATATTATTTAATATGATAAACCGTAGACAGTGGAAGTTGGACAAACTATTTTTTTATATTGGCAAAAAGAATATACGTCCATAAACAACATTTTCCAATAATCGTCGCAATTTCCAACACTTCCATGGAGGCGACCGAACTGACCTACCCGTACCAGCTGCCTGGTCATCCTTCCCTCGTATACCAAGTCTTTTCTCACAGCGACACGAAGTTATTCTTTATTCATTCTTTCAGATGGTTCGACTCAATATAACACCGCACTACGTACAGCATCCAACCCATTCTTGCTGTTTCATATCTCTCCGTCAGAAAGGTTATGCGTATGTGATGTTGGAATCGATTCCACATGTAATTTAAGCTGTCTCGCACCGCTCTTATGGATGCTGAAGATTTATTGCATGCAATATACCGACTGTTTATCCGAACTAATTGCGTTTGGACATCGTTTCGACTGCACAACAATAAACTTGCATCGAAAGGTAGACATGATTGACCCCGCTAAACCTGGAGTATGTGGGTGTCTCGGTGTGCGATTGCATTTTGCGCCAATTCTGTTTGGACTGTTCCCATGAGTGATTGATGATGGGCTGTTTAGCCAAACTACTAATATTCTATAAGCCACATTGCTCAACAGATCCAAAGATTGCCATCAATGCTCACCTTGGTTAATTGGTCATGCGCTGAACATTACTATGTTCGATTTCGGTCTGGGCACTCCGGCATAATGCGGATCATATGTGCGTGTGGCCCAGCGTACTACTGAATGGTTAGAAAAGTAGCTTACTTAGAACGACTTTAATAATATGTTTGCTACTTGTTCGTCCTACACCCTTTGCTCTCAGTTCATTCAACTAATTTTCACCTTTTGTCCATGTCCAGAACTCCCCACAGTCAAAAAATTGCACAAACACTCAGGCATTGCAGAACCCTGTCTGTCCCAACCACCGGAACCGCACGCATGCACTAGCATGGGGGTTGCTGCTGAGTTCAAATATAACAAACCACTCACATGTCACTCTAAACTAACTCCGTCTCCACTGACCACTTCGAGCTCTGTGATAAACACACGAACGCACGAGGAATTGCAAGCAGCCTGCACCATCCTATCACTGGCTAATTGTGGTGAACTACCTCCTCCACTATTGTGCCCTGTGTCGCCACCAACTCTGGCCAATTGTCGACCGGAACCACTGAGCAAAACAGGTCTCACATCTTCCATAATAGACGGTATGTTTCAGTATTTCTTGAAATTCTGTCAAATTTTTCAAAGCTGCCGCTCTCAGCCCATCAGAAGTGGAATATCATGCACATGGTTAGGAGCAGTTTGACTTTGAGTTATGATCCCTAAGCTATCAGAATTGTTTCTGGGTGACTTATTTTCCACTTGGTTCCCGAAGGAAATTTCCAATAAGTGCAACGGTGTCTGTGCTTCCTCGTGCATTACACTGCAACCTAACCAAGACGTTCATCTGTTCAAGCGTAATTTAATAATTAAAACAAATTTTCTCCTGAATGCAGTTGGGAAAAAAAGTTTTCCACACCAACTGTTTTCCTGGCGCACCCTTCTGCATTTCATCAGTAACAGACTGTAGTTTGAGGGTTTGTGGACAGCCGAGACTTTTATACTTTATGAAGTAGACCGATAAAGACAGAAGTGACGGCTTAAAGTTGCGGATTAGCGGTTCACAGCGGACGTGTCCATCGATTGGGACGGCACGACCACAACTAGTCAAAGGTGTCCTACTTACCTTGCTGTCATTGTTCCGATAACTGTCATACAGACGAGTCCTCTGCGGCCCAAGCACTAGGAGAAGGCAGAGCGACTGTCCTCGTTCTGTCTCACACTTCTTCACTAATTCCTTAACGCACTGTCTCATATAAAAGTACTTAAACCCGAAATACAATGAAGTTTTGACCGTATCCGCAGTCGGTGGTCTTCTACTTCCGCTGTGTTGTGGCTAGCATTAACCTAGATCTGTTAACCTTACGAATTCCACTATTACGACAAACTTGATAAAATCCGTGTTCGGATTATCCCGTCACACTCGGTGAGCCTGAAAGACGTCACCACAAATGTTTTGGGTTGCAATGCTGGTGGTTTTACTCACAGATTCCTTATTTGATATACCCTCGAAGAAGAATGCCCATAGGCAAATCATTGACCGAGATATCCTATTATCAACGCGTACCTCTTTCTGTACACATAAGAGGGTATTTCTCTTGTTAATTATCACCGAAGTTAACAGGTCACTAACTGTCTCTCCCCTCGAGACGTTCTGACAACCTCAGTCTTGGTCATACGTTGCGTTCAGCCTACTTCTGTAATAGCGTCACCTTACTTGATAACGCCATCTAGTGTGAACCTAAAGGTGGATCCATCACCGAGGTTCGACCGTACTTAGGACCAACTCTTGTCTGACTGAGCAGCCTACGTATTTTCCAGGATATGGTGCATCGCCGTGCATAGTCTCTTGTGTGTTTTGGGAAGGGAATATTGTGTGCTACCTGTTGATTCTCTATTCGGGTTCAATCAACAGTAAGCCTCACAGGCAGTAACAGCGACAGAGAGAACACGTGACTCAGCAGTATATACTATGTCACATTTGCAAGCGGTAGCACCATTTTTAGTGCGTGGACGAATGAACCGTTGCCCGTTGAAAACGCGACCAATCAGGATGAACCTTGATCCTTGACACCTGTGTGGGGCACACAGGCGGCCTTCACGCGTATACAATAGTACTACTAAGGCGATTTCTCTCAGTCGTTGCTGCAACTTCGTGATGGTGGCCGCTCTATCTTTTGCATCGTGAGTTTCTGTAGATTTGTTAGTCATCCATTTACAGACTCACTTCTTGACTGCTCTACCAAGAACCATGATTTCTGCACTCTTTCTCTTTTAAGATCCAGAACCTTGCAGTGTGAACCCGGGTCAGAATCTATTTACTTACTGCCTTTTGAACCACATACAGATGGTATGGTTGCACTGAGACTGATTTGAGTTCCTCAGCATTCCGTCCAAAAGAAACCTCCGCATCATTCGACTGCCTATGAGGGTTTTTAAGCTGAATGTCTAAATCTAAACTTCTTATTCTGTTTCGGACAGCCATATTTGAATCTCGGTGATATCGTAACTAACTGCTCATAAGTGCCAATGTATCATTTTAAAGTAGCAACCAATACACAGTCGTGTCATTCACAGGATCACAAGTTCCATTGGAATCTGGCGAATTTCGCAGAGATAGATCACCACCTACCATCGACCCGGTTCCGTTGATGACAGACCAGGATCCTATACCCCCAAAACTCATCCCACCAGATTCGCACAGTATGGTGACAACAGAAGTTGATCCGCTCCATGGTGAAGGCTCGAATCGCTCGCGGTCCGCCGTCAGACACACACAACATCTGAAATCGAACGCCGTCTCTCGAACGCTGGACTCAGTCGAGCCGGGCGCAACCCAAAAACATCGGGCGGAGCGAATGACAACACTGACGACTGGTATCGTGCCTAACCAGCCAAAGGTCCAGCCCTCCATTCGGCCCCCGCCTAAAAAGCGACTTTGTGAAGAATACGAACGCTCGTTAGCTGTGCTACCTACAGACATTAATGGTAAATATTTTGTCTTAATTCCTGTCACTGAGCACTACCTTGTAGATGTTATTAACCACTGTTTGTAGTGTTCTCATGTTTTTCTTTCGAGGCTTGTTACTAAGACCATCAATTACATACTTATACGTTTCCCGCCCCTCAATTTCGCGTTTTCTAACCATTTTATCTGACTGCCAATTTTAAGCTATTGGCCCCTCGTTTCTCGTCAGTAATGGTCATCCAGTAAACTCGTGAGATAAGAGCACCATACTGTGCCCTCATGCTATGGATGGAATGACAGAAGTCCGCATTCGGGATAAAACATACAGGTGCATCTGTATTCGATGTGGACACACGTATGTCCACATCGTCTGACAAAATATGGGCGGTAATGTTAACGGGTGATTGGACAGTATGGTAGCTCAAACGAGCAGTTTGAGTTAGCCCGACAAAAGACTGAATTCCAGGTCGATTTAAATGTACCTGAGCCTAGGGGCTCTTCAACTATCCTTTACTTGGCTCGCTTTCAGAACACTCAATTTCTTCTACCTGCTACCAGTAGCATATGGATTGATTACTTGTGTTTACTGAAGTTGCAGACATGTTGGCGCTCATCTACCGATACAACACAATTTATTGATTTGTTTACTTTGGGTGACTAAACCAATCAACCGTTGATCCTGGTAGTGACGTGTAACACTTAAAAGAAAGCAATTATAACGTGAAAATGCAACAGTCGTCATGTCCACCACAGTTTCCGGTTTGACTCCTTGAGCAGAGTGTATTTTATGAATCCAGCCTCATCCACGTTTGATTACGGCTTCCGCATGCACATCCACCATTCGGTCAAACTTCTTGAACAGGAACACTAGAACCAAGTTTCGTTCCTATCAATGTTTGTCAGTAGTTTATAACCTAGCTAGGACGGGATTTTGAACTGCGATTACACTTCCATGAAGCGACTGTTTGACCACTGCACCATTGAAATACCACTTATCAGTAAGGCGTAAATTGTCACTGTACCGTCTTGATTCAGAGGCACACATTCAGAAACGGTATTACGTGTTTAAGTTCAGCGAGATGTGCAGTACAAAGTCGAACGTTGTGCTTGAAGGCAGTAGGCTTGAAAGTGTTCTAGACAGACTCTAGGTTTTAAAACAAGGGTGGCCTGATAACGCGGTTTTCAGGAATATCAGATAAAATCATTAACTATTGACTAGTTTGTTTGCGAAAAATGGGGGATATTCTCTGGCTTGAATAGCTCAATAAAGATAGTTCATTCTAGTTAAAACCACTTCCTCACATACCATTGTTTTCCGAACGCCGATGACGATACCACTAGAGAGCGTCTATTAACACTGGTCACCCTTACGTATTAATAGTAGCGTAGTTAATAGGACTTGAATTTGAACTCACTTTCGAAAACCTTGTTGGAAATTCGGAAACTGAGTTTGCTTGTGTTAAGAATCATTTTTGTTGTGATATGACTGGTCTTACCACATCACGAGCGGTTACTTTGCTCGATTGTGTATTCAGTTTCTAGTTGCCAGCCTTCAGATTACGATTAGAGTGCCTGCATTAAACATCCGGAGCTCCAGGAATTTTGGCTTCCGCGAACCAGCTCACCCAACCCCACTGTGTTGCGTCAGTCGTACTTCGGTCTTATCCAGTCCATCAACCAAATCACTGTCTTGGTCGTGTGGGCATCATGTGAGATTTGTTTGTTCGTCGTTGTTCCACGGATGCCCAGTCTCCGACGTTTCTGAAACCCGCTGTAGCCTGAGCCAATGATGGAGCGGTGGCCTCATTGAAATGTGGATCAGAGTTCAACTCGTGCTGCTCAAAAGTTTAATCAGAGTGAACCTCGAGCTTAGTGTTACTATAGAAATGAGCTGATTGGAAAAGTCCACCCGGTTACGAAAACTACGATCGGTGATTAGTAACATCCAGTTTGTGATCAGTTATCTGCAATCCTGTTTCGTAGTAATTTAATACTACCCACTCGATGACTGTTGCTTTCTCTAAGATGTATTAGTCTTCAACTTTTGATGGTTAAGAATAACTTCCGTGGTCTTCTTTTCTACTCTCACAGTCCCCGAACTCAGAAAGGCTGCAACCACCGTGGATAGCATCTCCATTTCAGCGATAGACGCCAGTCCCTCGACCACAACTACTAGTTCTGCCAACGCAGGTTTGTTTCATAGTTCGAAGCTGACTGTCAGAGATGTTGACGCTCCTATCGCGGCTCTGAATGTGCCGAAACCAGCAATTTCTTCAGACCAGCCTACAGTGGAACAAAATTCGGCAACCAATCAACCTTCTACAGGATTGACGTCCAACTCTGTTGCTGCCGTGCCCGACCCATTTCCAACAACCACGGTTACCATGGTGTTTAACCCGACGCTCACAAGTCCTGTTCAGTACACTCCTCTATCATCTGCGCAAAATGTCTTCATTTTGCCACAACTGATGCTGCTGCCCCGGATCATCAGTCCGTACATTCCGACCTCTCCGAACCCCGGTGTGGTCACGTCATGCTACATTGTTCAACCAGATGGCGCAATGATACGTGCCAGTACTGTTCCCCCGATCATGACCAATGCCGTGCCAACGCCGATTCCGTCTGCTGTACGCAATGCGATCACAGCACCATCGACGACTACCAAGCCCCAAGTTATGGCCACGCAACCTATCAAATCAACGCAACCGGTCCCAGTTGTTCCGATTTCCAAAACAGTCATGCCTGCGACGGAAAATAATGGAATTGCTGTTTTAGAGGAGGTAATAAATTTATTGAAATATGATGGTAACCCAACTGTTTGGTGAGTTTTTCAGTCACGTTCGGATCATATTTGTTTGCGGTCCTTATCAGTTTGCGTTCACCTAGAGGAACGCATTCGAATATGGTGTCTCGATCCGTTATCCAAGGTCCCAGCTTTTACACCATGAAGTGATCACCCTCATAGATAGATTGTGTACTGTGAGACTGCTCAAACCTACGGAACAGCGGTTGCAGTAACTAAGACTCGAACTCGCTACCGTGTGATTGGTAGACAGGCGTTTTTGCTAGAGCTACCGCAAGCTGCTGACAATGCTTAGGGAATCAACTTTATCACAATGATAATAGAAGTTGACACTGATTCGACTTGGTCACCAAGTTGACGCAAGGATTTTCATCTTTTGCACACTCTGACAAAAATTAGGCAGGACACATTCTGGCGACCAGTCCGCACATCGTAGACAGGAATACTGGCTAAGGTCAGCTGACGGGCTGGGTGATTCGAATCTGACGCGAAAAAATTGCTGCTCTCGCTAAACTTGTGCGTGCATGCACACGGCTCTCGGTGTTAATCCATCAAGCATTAGTCGCATAATACCATATGCCCTTCGGTTAGTCGATTCCCACATGAATCCGACGTACCTGTCGTCATCTCGCCCTACTGGACAGTGGAGTATTGTCTGAAACTGGTGATTGGTTCTGGTCGATGCATATTCTAGCCAATCAGCAAGGCCAGTCGGCCATAACGAACCACACCACGCGACCAATCACAACACGAGGAACGGCGGGAAAATCCCGCAACATCATTGGATAAAAAAAGCGTTACGAGTGCCAGAAAATCGACACAATGATACAGTCAGACCAGAACGAACAGTCAACCGGTGATGGTAGATATGTAGGATATTCCTTATAGTGATAAGACAGCCGAATTTAGATGGGAGTCGATTGTGCGTTCTCATTTTGCACGCAGACACACCATACACAGCTGGGCGACGTGATTAGTAAAGATGAACAATGTTTTCGTTGTAAGGTGGTTGACACTCATGTACAAGACTTTCTCGGTCGTTCAGTGCTTCATCAACTTGAGATATCCGGTCATTCTCGACGGATCATATGAGTAGTAGATACTTTGTAGTACATCTTGGCAGCTCGACCCATTACGGATGTGATCCAGAAGTATCGAAACGCTCATTGCAATTGACCAAATAGTAGCCCATGTACGAACTTAAGCTCTATTGAAACTTCCATGTCATCGTTCGGTCGCTAACCTCCTAAACTTCGCACGCGTACTTTTCCACCCAAGTTTCTCTAAAAAATCGATCGCCAAATTTTGACCGTGGGCGCCAGCAGAACGAGTTCCACGGAGCTATCTTAAGCCGAACGAAATGCCCACTAAACGAGGGCTCTTCAGTAGATCAGATTAGATACGAGACATACAAGATCTTCTTCTATATGAGCGCAGCGGCAGTTTTCCGAAAGGTCGGTGTTCGCCCACTGGAGTACCGTCGCTGTCTGAACACGTCGGAAACCGGCAGGGTATGGTTTCCAGGGCATAATAAACATGGCTGCGTGCAAAAAAACGGTGTTCCTGGATAACATTTGTCAGAGAGAGCTTAGCAATAGAGAACTAACGCTGACTTCCCCATATGTGCGTTTCGTTTTGACTGCATTAATAGTTATCTCTGAACTCAGTATTTTCATATGAGGCTGGAGCTCTAGGACACCGTTAACTTGCTATGATACCTAATTGGTCGTGACTACATATTTGATGGAAGTACGCTAGATACTGAAACTGATCAGCATCACGCATCGATTGATCAGTACCCGTTTGAAAAGCTACGAAGAAACGACATATCATCATTAGCGGCCAGACCGGCATATCCTTTCTAAGCTAATGCATCCGCTCCTCGTTCTCTCCGTTCAGCTCGCCTCCTACACATCAACGCACGCGCACGGTGGAAATGGGTGTTGTAACAAGTGGTCCTCAGTCCCGGTATTCTGTAGCCCACTGTCGTTATCCCGTACTCAAACATCACAACCCGATCACTCTTGTGTACACGGTTGGACAGAAAAGTAAGCAGGGACAGTTCGTATCCTTTAAACAGTATGAACAAAACGGTTACAAGACGAACACTGGTATCGTTTATTTGGCATGGACCCCACAGAAAAGACATGGTCTCTGCTGTATATTCGGGTGCGCACTATATTAACTCACACGAGTAGTGGTATCAGCAGAGACTGCGTATCATAAAATTCGGACAATCACAAGCGGTACAGCCACTCAAGTGCGCGAATGGGTACGACAATGATCGCCGAAGGAACAGCCAATCAGAACGAAGGAATAAACGTAGCAACAACGTGTACACACAATTCCATCTCAACCCGAAGGCGACTCTTTGTCTTTCAACAAACCGGTCAGCGTTGTTGGCTTGGTGTGTCAGAAGCCGTGCAGCGTAGACGTGGCGACTTAGGCCTGTTCGCATTAGTGGCATATAGAGCTGTCTCGCGGTAACCTTACAGCCGGTTGTAAGCTCTCATGCTCCTGATCCGTTCTAATCATTCAGATCCTGTCGATCACTCTTTGTGTGGTTGTCGACCTTGTAAGCGGACGACCGTCTCAAGCTGTAACGATGAGCCTCATTTTCTCTAAATTGACTGATACTGTGACGACGTTTCAACTGGCCAGCACCATTGGTTTCTGGAACTGAACACGTGGCAGTGAATGACGTTTGTAACGGCCATCCAAACGTTTACTCTCTTGGCGTTTTATCAGACGAAGTCTTACAGACTCTTGGGCTTGGGTCTGTGCACCTTCACAGGACACACCGGAACGCCATGCTATTTGTACACATGCCCTCAAAAGATTATTCGAACGTTTACAGCTGGATTATACGGTGATGTTCTGGCGTGCTTACTGTCCTGAAGCTAGAGAAAACGGTCAGATCCGTGAGCAGTAAGCTGTGATCCGTCGCCTCTCACGATTTATTCCGGGTTCCCGAATCGAACGAACGAATGTCACATCCGTCGTACAATACCGACACCTCACCACAAAACTGAACTTCGGTCCGTCTGCCAAACAGTTTATCTAATGCTGAGGGGGCCGGAATCAAATTGGTACATGATGCCGATGGAAACCGTGGATCAAGGTTTCATTGGGTGTGCATCAGTGGATGCCGATTTTGGCATGCGGCAGTTACGTACAGACCCTTCCATCCTCATTGATAGTCTATGCACCAAAGTGACTCTTTCAGTCTGCATTTCGTTCTATTTACTCCTGAGCGGTCGTTGTGTGCATATGTCGTGATCCGAAGAGTGAGTTCTGCTGGTGCTTCACGCATGGGCTCTCTGGATGTACTCATCTACAACCGTCAGTTCTTGTCGTAAAAGGTGAGTCGGTCGTATCGTGTGCTGGGCCACCGAATGGAGAAAAACAAAACAGCACTAGTCTGAGTGGCACTAGGCAACCTCAATTTATTGCAAAAAACATCAACTTGTTTTATGGAACAACGGTGTTTACATCTGCTATTGCGCGACAAACGTTCTTGCTTTTTGATTGGTCAGTTTGTTGCTACGTTCCACGATCTCACATCGGGTAACTCAGTCGTTTGAATGTGACACTCATTTAAACAACAGCCGGTCGCTGTTTTTGATTGATTGGCTCCGACCTACCGGAATTCCGTCTGCATCCGTTTGTGCGTGAACTTTGATTAGCTGAACTTTCTTCAATCAGGAGGCCGCTGCAGTCCAGTCTCATAACAGACCGTAATCCACCAATGAGTTTGTTGGCAAGCCAGCCATGTAAGACACACTGGCCAACTTCTTTCAAGCTCTTATCGCCGTCATTCGCCGACTGAAGCTTTTGTTTATTGACAGCTGGTGATTCATAAGAACTGAATGCAGAACTCGGAAACTTCCTCTTCTTGTAATCAGAAACGCCCGAAAGCTGTGATGAAAGTCTGCCAGTAACTTAATTCTCGCTGCCCGAATAGGGTTTTATTTGGAAATTTAATGCACCGGCATTTTGAACCCGTCTTTTTCTCTGTTCCGTAATTTTGTGAGCACAGTACATTTTGTGTGAATGAATTTCTGAATACTCAAAGATGTCATCTTCACACACCGAAAAAGCAATCGAGAGCCTTCTTTTCACCAGCTGCGTTCGATAATTCTACAGATGAATGCATCCGAAGTGCTTGTGTGATAACCCTTTCCCGAAAGTTTTGTAGCTGAAATGGGATCGCTTCTAATTACCTGTCGAAACAAACGTCTTTCTGTCGAAACTTACCATAACAGATATTGTTATTCGCCCTTTTCTCTCATCGAATACCAATTGTTATGCCGGTTTCCACTGAAAAAGGGTATTCTACCTCGGCAATGCATCCAGTCGTTTCGTTAGTGGTAATATCTAGTAGATAGCGTAAATCATACTAACAATTTGGCAAACTATATTCACTATGTGATATCCATAGTGGCCAGCTTTCAAATAAAATAGTCATCCGCGAAGCATATTAGGTTTTAATCATTTTGTCTACCCATAACAGTTCGCCAGCTGCGTCGCATTTAAACGCCACACTGATGAAAATTGATTTTATGGATTGTATGTTTCCATCACTAATCGAGTGTTTCTCAGTTTCCTATTCTTATCTGGTTATCTTTCTAGATAACCAATATCTGTTATAATTCATTGTTTACTGTTATTTCAACAAGGTCAAATAAAGAGGCCAGATTAATTGTACTCTTGCCTAGACCTTCTTGGTATTGTCTCCTTGGTCGTTACACCACGCCTATTGCTGCGTAGCTCTTTTGAGATCTTAATCGCATCATTTGAATTACAAAAAAAACGTAATCCTAATGGCTCATTATGGTTCTCTCTCGTTCGAACAGAGACAAGTTGTCCTGACTACTGTAGTGCCGCAGTCGTCTGACTACCTTACCGTCTGGAGAAGTGAGTGGTTGCCAAGTTACCTGCTTTAAGCGAAAATCTTGCTAATTAAACAAGGTTATACCACGAGAAATTGTCAGGGTCCATGGTAATGGTTAACAGTACGTACGCGTGCACAGTTTTAGGCATTCAGGTTAGTCAATGAACGGACTTCTTCAAAGTCCCGAAGTTCTTCTCAGGATTCATCTACAATAGTGATCTTTTCGGACACGCAGACGGCTGATACTTGATGTGTTTTTAACCTGTTGTAATGTTACTTCTTGAATAAATTCTCTTATGTAGTCATTTGTTTATCTGCATGAAAGTTTCTCAACGTTCCACTCATCTACGTTGTTGGCGTTTCCTGTGAATCACAACAGTTGTGCTCAACACGTCTGTCTCTATCTTATCTAGATGCAACGTAAGGGAGCTCGGTCAAACGCTCAACCTATTCGTGATCAGCTGTTGATGGACCATAACTCACAGGTGTCCACTCCCCCATTCCAACCTTCCGTGTCAACCAGTGAGAACTTCGGTGAGTTTTTGGAACAGTATAGCAAAGTTATATGACGCCTTTTTTAAAGGTGTTGGTATTTAACCTCTGCATAGCATCTCAACAAGAATGAATGAGAAGTTCGCGATTAACAAGAGACAAACCGTGTGTTTCTAAGTTGTTTGGAAAGGAAAAGGCGATACTCCGTGTCTAAAAGAAATGGGTGAGCAGAAACTCAGAAAATTCATCACAGTGCAAATTCTTTAAGTGACCTGATCATAAATATCACTCTTGAGAACTCAAAAGGTTGCTTTTGTCAGAACATCTCTTTGAACGGAACGATGTGGTTTGGTAACGATGTTGTAGAACTGAAATACCATGTACAAAGTGACACTTTTTTACTCAGCCATATACCGTCATGAAACAACTCACAAACGGGACGATACAAGTTAAAAACGGCACGGAACGATGGAAGCACTATAGGAAAATCTTTAGCCTCTGGTCAACCTTTTACCAGTTTGTAAACCTCTTCCAGTTTTTAATGCAGTCTCCATGAAGGCATCGATTATGATGAAGCGATTGTGTTAACACCCTCTATTAAAGATGTTTTTACTTTGCCCATCTGAAGTCGATGGTGGTGGCTGTTTCCAAACCCCACTCTGCCCGTCAGTCACTGAGATAATCATCAGCAGTCAACTGTTGTTGATCTTGGGCCGCGGTTGCCAGAACAACCTAATATGGCAAAACTGAACGATTTCTGTCGGTCGGACCGTACACTCCGATGTTGGTGAACCCAACCACCTTACAGTAGACTCCAGATCCGGTTTGTTAACCAAACTCGGTTAGGTTAAGCTTTCGAACTGGAAACATCATAGGATGTGGTCGACTCCAGCCCTTGTACTCTTGCAGGACCATTTGCACGGCATTATCAAAACTAGTGTGTAAATTCATTGACAGCGAACTTACGACTGATTGCTGCTACAAGAACGAATGTGACTTGGGTCCCTAGACTTGCCAAGTTAGACAAGGGAGTGGGATTTTGGAAAGAATGGTTGAGTAACCAGTATAATCAAGTTAGGGGGGAGCGGAGAAAAAACATATCAGTAATAGCACTTTTGACGCACACGCCAGGTCAGAGACAGCCAAGGGAGCCCAGACAGGATTACGGGTGGTAAGCGATGTCTAGATGTTGAGTGGAATCCGAACTTCGCGAAAAAACCATGTGTTCAAAACAGACAGCACTACAGTCAAAATCACAATCACGATAATTATCGTCACCAACACAACCAGCATCACAACCACTGCAATCACAACCACCGTCACAGCTACTGTGACTATCATCATAACCCTCGCTGAAACCACTAACATGACAGCCAATGACACCGCAATCATGATAACCACAACCACAACAGTGGTAGTTGTTTTCATCATCTTGTGATCCCAGATTGATACCCCTGAGTTTAGGCGTTTCGCCCATCCATTCTCCGACTAGTATTTTACCGGTCGCTCACTTAAAACGATGAATCATATGCAAACTATCGCATTAACGACAGTTCTGTTAAAAGTTGCCACTATTACATGTCACCACGTTGTAAAACTACGATTACAAACGTGACGTAGTATAGAACATAAATATCCCAGTTAGAGGCTGCGATCTGACGTACTGCTACTCCAGAGACGATCGCAAAGTCCTAACGACGTTGTGTGATGGTTAGGCTGGGTGGTATTTGGATGATTTTTTGAGAACGCACCACATTCATAATAGCCTTTTGATGTAATTGTCGTATTCGAACTGGTTAAACCGAAGTTAGGTAGTGAACTGGCTCGAAACAAAGGATGGCTTCACCGCACCAGGAACGAAAGATCGTGACCTGTGGGCACCGTTACATCTCTCTTTTATTTCGGATTACATTGAGCTTTACGGGCAGCAATGCGTGAAGTAGCTAGAAAATGTGTGGTAAACAAATGCCAGTTGTCTTGCATTCGTCTGGTGCATGGGTCGTAGATGCTTCGTCGCTTTGTGTTAGAGGAACCCATTTTTTCCCGTCCAAAACTGTCTCCTTCCTCGAGAAGACGATCCTAACCAATCATAATAAGCGGAAATGTCGTGAACATTCGAGAGGTGACCTCCACTAGTTTTTTACCTGTCTGGCCTTTATTCCGCCACGCTCATTGGTACCTTAATGACCTTAACTACCTTTTTAATGTCTGTCCTTCGTTTTTGTGGTTCGAGAATGTTGGTAGATCACTATAACCCTATAAATACCATGCGATTTTCACCTTGTCGCACACGTTTCGGAGCAGAACAAAGCTGCCTTTTTGCACCGGTCTTTTTTCTTGGCTTGGGCGCAATTAACAGGGACTACCGCGTATTTTCGGGACCAAGATTTGCCGTGTTAACTATATCAAGGAGGATAACGCGATTTCCTACCAATCGTCTTATCATTCCGTGGACGAACCAGCGTATTGAGTCAGGGGTTACGACAGTTTGACAGTTGGCGGACCGATCATATCAGCGCAATTAGTACGATCCCGAGTGACTGTGATGGTGTCATTCTGACCCGTTGGCAGGTGCTCAAGATGTGCTGGGGCTCGCAAGTAAGATGAGAATTCAAGTGGGTATCACCCACTCGCTTGAATTTACTGAAAGCTCTTTCGATGTGATTGAAAACAGGTCTGTAAGATGAAAGGTAATGAACGCGGACGTTCACGTAACGTTCGTGTGCTCACCGTCAAATATCACAACATAGGGTTGAAGAACTGTTGCGGATCCTTGAGGTTGACACTCTCAAGGCATGACACTGGCAGTTGAACCGTATGCAACATCATGGCAACCCCGTTGGTTGACTGTAACGATTGACAAATTTATTTAGTATAGCCATTCATAATAATACACAGTTTCCTGTAGGACAATACGATTCAATGTTTGTTGCGGCAGTATCATATTATCAACATCAGACTGCAAGTCAGGTAGAAGTAATCTGAAATCTCCGTGTTTAGAAAGCCGAAACACTCTGTTGTCGCATTCCCCTTCAGTGAATCTATCATTATCATCTCTTTATATCTTGATATCGTCTGTGTAGGAGTGATGTCAACCACCTTGGGAATGTACGTTGAGATAATGTCGAGATTTGTCTACCCCGTGTTTTAGGAACAGAAGTACAGTCAAACGTGTTGCGATTAATGAAAAGAGAATAGGTGAACATATAACTATCACAATAACCAGACGCGGCTGACTGAAGTTACTCTCTTTGGTCCAGAGCAAAGTGTCAGTGGGTGGCTTTCCGATGTAAACTGTTGGAAACTTGTTTTACCGTATTCGGAGGCCATTTTAAGCAGTTCACATATCACTTTGTGGTGTCTAGACGTGAATTTGACCGAATCGGAGGGACTTCTCTTAGATTTGACTTACATATTAAAACGAGTGGTATGCACATGGGCAGGCTCGTAAATGCAAAGGTTGGATAGCACGGATCCCCTTCTGGTCTGTTCACCGATTGACTTGTGATCCACCGATGTTGGAATCGACAACTCCATTCTGATATCACATTACTGAGATAAAGACGGACCACATTCATCCATACCTAACAAGTAGAGTTAGCGATAACCGAAAGATAATTTAACTGCAGTGTTTATTTTAATAAAACAACAATCAAGTAACGAAATACCATAGTATGGCACTAGGTTCTGTTTGTCACGTGAAAGTCCCTCAATATTGGGCGACAGGCTAGGTGAGGTCAGATGTACAAATTCCAGCCGAGTTCTTAACTGGTGAAGATTTGTTTACACGTATAGGTAGTGGCGAACGTCATTGTCAATTTATGTTAAAACCGCTTACGGGATACTTTGAGTTGACGGGCTGAATTCGGTCCGCAGGCCATAGATTGAAAACTCTTGACCTAGGTATAAGTAAACTTTAATCTTTGCCGTGTGAATGTTTGAATATGCTTGGAAAATGATCGTTTGCATCAGGTTGAACTGCACACCTGCTGAAGTTAGAGCATAACGGTAAGCAGATGTCTCCCGATGATGAAGCATAGAAGATTACATATGGGCTGTGATCTCCTCTGTGAGCATAGTGCGGCAAACATACTTCTTGTCATCTGACTGTGCTCACTTCGGTTCGGGATAGACGAAATCAAGACGTGCAGCGTGTCGATGTAGTACCCGGTTGCATATTATCTTATAGGGTTTGATTACTTGTAAACGTGTGGCTAGCGTGAGAACAAACAGTGATTCCCCAATCATGTGCATGTCGATCTGGAACGTGAGTGAGGTTCGTAAGCGAACCTGTAGCAATCCATCGTACAACACCTCGTCACTCAACGACACGAAGAAGCGGCCAGACCGGTAAGCGAATGAGAAACACGAAATTATTTATTGTGCAACACATCTTGGCAACAGGTTACGTCAACGTCCTGTTCAACTCCTTTATCGCATTGATGCGTGACACCAAATGACTTAAGCACCGTTAAGAGACAAACAACGACAATCGGTTTTGCTAGCGCAAAAGGCCATGATTCACGTCATCAGTTCAATGTGACTTTTTGGCCTACCCACTCCCCCATTTATTCCGTTTGGTTGATGTCACTGTGTGCACTGATGGGAACTGTAACTGTTTTTGTGAGCAGCCGACGAGACAAAATCGAAAGCAAACAGCCATAAGGAACTAGGTAAAGTGAATTTAATCTTTCAAATGTCAATATGTCGTAGGTAATGTTTAAGTCTGACCGAAACGCAGTCAATTTACCAGACAGTGCTTTGATTTCTCATGGGTTGTCAACGATTCGGTCAATAAGTTGAGCACCATTCATAGTCAATCGTAGGTATACTTTCCAGCCGGTTCTTCACGAGTTTCTGTATCGTTAGAATTCGATGGTAGTGTATGTCTTTGTCAGGACCAGGATTTGAAATCTGGATAAGGTTTTCATGAGTCAAGCGTGTTGGTCACTGCGCTACTGGTCCCATATCAAGTATAGCTGTCTAAACGTCCAACCATCTTCTCTCGTGAGTAAGGCTCAGGATGTCCAATCATCTCCAACTGTTGCACTGATTCCAATCGATGACCATAGGATCAGGGCTTCTCAGTCAAGTTAAAATCACATAATCCCTATAGCTTGCCGGACAACATGCAGTTTCCAGACTACTCTGTCGACTGCCTTAGGATTCCTCTCACACCTTAATGCAGTATTCACTTAAGGAGTTTTTTCTCAAGCACATCACACATTGTACCCACTCTTCTCTGACGTCTACATGCAGGGAATTTCTTTTTTTCTATTTGTAACGAACAAAGTTTTGCTAGCAAACTTGGAAGCGATTGTTTGCGCAGTCTGTGAATAATCTTGCTGTTTTCCTAGCTTACGTTTTGCTTCCTTTGTTTTGTTTTCCTGTATGAAACCGGGTCTACAGAAGGGTATATTCGGCTGAAAATATACAAATCGAATGTGATAAGAATCTTTTTCGCATGATTGCTATTTAGACTGATTGGCTGCATTTCTATTCGTGATCTTTGTTTCCGTTCCTCAGGTCGCACAAATGTTTCCCCCAGATCAACCGTCTCAAAGGCTATAGGGACATTGCAAGCTACGGAAACCCCACCACAACCGTCAACTGTTACTGTTAACCACAACACCAAACGAGCCGACCTTGTTTCTGCTCGCTTGGTTTCTATTCTACCGGCCACTAATACAGCCCCTCCGATCCAGATCCCCAATACCAGTGCCAATCCCACCAGTATTGCTACCACTACTACGGCGGCGGCGGCTGCTGCTGCGGCTGTGATTGTTCCAAATCCTACTCGGTCTGTTAGATCGTCCGACTGTCGAGCAGTCTCAGTGGGTCGGATCGGTGGACCGCGAAACGAGCCTCAACGTTTGGTCAGCAGCTCCTTAGTTACCTCGCGCTTGATGGTCAGCCGTAACAAATATCGTTGTTATGAATGTGGTCTGGTTTGTCACAAGCCTTGTCTATTGCGCAAACACTACCGTACGCACTCGAACGTACGACCCTACATGTGTCAGCACTGTGACGTGTCGTTCAAAACTCGTGGCAATTTAAGCAAACACATGAAATCACGTGGCCACCACGACAGGTGAATCTCTTTAATTGAATGGCTAGTCGTTGTAACAATACGATTTTGCGTAGGGCAATGAAAAGATCACGTTAAGCTACTGGGTAAGTAATTGGCAGGCGGAATATGTTGTTCAAACCCAACGAACGATGAGTTACGCGTAGTGGATCCGCAATGTTGAAGAATAAGCTAGAATTGTTGTATCTCGTACGCAGAAGTCATGTACAGTTCAGCAGTGTTGTAGCAGAGAGGACAAGTGTACCGTAGGAACTGTGAGCAGTGGTAAGCAAGCACTGCTGTGCGGTAAGACGGTAGACTCTACAGTGATAACACACAAGCGTATGTGAGCTAAAGCTCACCTGCCAAGTTAAGATCACGTCATTCAATCCAACCACACGTAGACGGACGCAAGGTAATGGGTGCATTGACGTTTTATGTACGGTGAATCTTGCAAACCAGTCTGCCGCACAGGCATGCTTCTCTGTCTGCATGCCCGCACTTTACGGGACTCAACAGGTGTGTACTCAAAGTTTTGCAGTAAGGAAGAGCGATCACACCACACTACTCACACTACTACTGTTCAGTAGTGAGGCAGGAGCATGGATTTTGACGTAGAAATAACCGCAGAGAAAATGCAAGAAGAATCATTAGAGTGTAACATCGCATCAAATGGTTCTTGGTACATAAAGGAACTGAGCATTGGCGTCCATAGAAACTGTGACGTTCTGAGACCAGTGTCGTGCGCAAATGAGTGTTTTTGTTTGAAGTCACATTGAGGCGCATAACCCATGTACTGGTTTCTCGAATAAACGACCATTGCGCCCTCTGCGTTCTTGACTTGCAACACTTCCACGGTACCAGGTGACAACAGATCACTGAAAGCAATATGTAAACCTCTCATATACGGGTTTTTACCCCTCAGTAGTTTGTACAAACGCTTATGTGCACAAACAAGACCAACAGAACAGGCATAGTGAGCATGAGCAACGTCGGCCGCACAAGGAGACCACGAGGACTTTGAAAAGTGAAAGACAAAATTGCAAGCGATAAGTGCTCTCTTGAGCGCTAACAGCAGTCTTGATGATGTAAAACATATGTCGGAACATATGGCGGAACTGGTGGACTGGGCAGGCTTGAGCATCTACACACACGAGAGTGAGTGATAAACATACGGATTGGGTCGATACTCCAAGGGATTCAAGCTGAGTTTCGAGGTGAGTAGTAAAGGTGGAACTTTATGGGCAGACAGACATGGAAAATGAAGATTGAGAATTCGGTACACAGAGGCCGAAATACAAAACAAGATAAGTTCCTTTTACGCGTCAGTGCAATTAACTGGTCATTGAATGATATTTAAATGTCAGTTGGTTGGTTTCACCTGACCATATGTAAATCTGATTATCGCTTGGCTCATGCAGAGGGTCAAGGCGGTTTTCTTCATTATTTTTCACTGAAAGTTTTGGTCTGAGTGATTTTTCTCACTGCATATTCACCATTTGTTCACACTGGAAACAAATAGAACCTGTTTTTGTCTAACAAAATCTGTCCTAGATGTGTTCGAGAACTCGGTCTTCTTCATGCCCCTCTTGTGGTCGATGACGAAACACAGGTGGATCGCCAGGCGCTAGAACGTCAACGTCAGCTTGTGTCAAAAAAGGACCATCTGAAGCGTAGTGAGATATGGCGATCACGCTTTAGGGCGATCAGAGCGAACGCCTCCGCGACATCCATCACTCGAGTGAGCCAAACTTCCATGATCACACGTGCAGCCGTCACTTCGGCGTTCGATGGCGGTATGACAGTGAACCGGATGAATGGAAAAAATGGTAGCAGTCCGCCCGACCCCGTCCACTTCATCTCTCCAGTAGACACGAAACCACGTCCGATGTCCACCGACCCAACCGGTCGAATCCCAGCTCCAAACGTGAACGCGGTCCACCTGCTTCAAGTGAGTGTCCATACTCCGCCAAACTCTAAACCCTACCTAAAGCGATGTGTTAATCATGTTGAAACTGAGATAATTCCATATTGGTCCTGATCATTATTCCGGAGTTTTGTGTGTCGTAACAGTATGTAATGGTAGGCCTGTCCGTACAAATCTTCAGGACAGTGTACCATTTGTGTGTCTCCCACAATTACCAGATGAACTATTTTGTCTTTGTGAGTTTGCTTTATTTGTGTCGTTTCCAGGATCTCCCGTTGAACCTCAGTGTTCGACCCAGACAACCAACCACTCTCGTGCAATACACCACAGATACTCCGAAGCGAGGGACTTCTTGCATCGACACTCAACCGAATGAGCCGCCTACTGTGAAAGATTGGTCTACGTGCGCACGAAACAAATCACCTGTTCCCGATACAGAGGCGATGATTCGGTCAGCGGTTGCAACAGCTCGAACGATGAGTCATGAGCAAGTCATTGCAAATTCTAATGGTGCTTTAGCCGAACCAATACTGGCATCGGTCGGACTAGGTATGTAGTCACATATCATAATAATGAACGGTAATCTTACAGTTCTACACTCCTTTCTATGTTTTGTCGAATATCAGCTTGCAGTTGTTCTACATTATACAAATAAATTACAAAAATGTTACTAAAGTCAAATTTATCCGGAGTGAAACTTCTAGCTCCTGGTGCTCAATCAACTCAGAAGGAGAGCGAATGTGCTGGGCTATCATCTAATCTGTCGAACTCAAGCAACATTAGTGAAAGTACAGTATATGACGAAGACCTTGATCAAACAGATGATTTCCCCGTGTAAAGGAAGGTATGCTTTATCACTTTATTCCCTAAAGAGTTTCAAGCCGGTGAATTATGTAGCTGTACGTTTAAACGTTAAACTGTTCGCCAAAAATTACACCCCGTTTGGAACATGACTGGCCGTACGTACTGCAGTCTCTTTTTTTCTACGTGTGTGTGTGTTTTGTCCCCAAAGACGTACTTGTTTGATTTCGCAGTAAGCACTGCGAACCTGGAAGTAGAGACTGATTTATACCGATAAAAGGATTTTGTTTCGTCGCACATTCACATTTAAGAAATACTAACGTAGATGAGACAAGTGTCATTAAAGAAGACTCCAGTGTCTCTCATGGGATGAATATAATTGAATACGTTGTTTCTTGCTCTTGATCGAAAACAACAAAGCTCGTTATTCCGCTGCATTAGACTAAATGTAGCATACGATGGCTGATTCATCCGCCATAGAAATCGAATCAGAACGTTAGACATGTGTGATCACTCACACTGAGGTGGACCAGCTGTGACGCGCTCTGGCTCACGGTCCTCTCGGTCACAATGGCGGCGCATCGTACGCAGCTCATGTGATCAGTCCACGTGACCTTGACTGTCTGGCTTCCATCCAAATGACAGGCTTTGTATATCATTGTAGGCCGTCACGCTTATCCCATATGCCTCTGCTCCAATTTTGATGCTGTTAAAACCATTGTGTGCTTCTTCTCATGAACTCTTTCATACTTTTTGGTATTTGCTATTTAATCTGTTATTCAGAAAAATAATTGAACATTATGCAAGTTTTTGTTGGAAATACATTAAGTTAACATGCATTCTTGAGAAAGAAGATTTTTTGTCACACTGGCAAGAAGTGGACAGGAGCGGTTAGCATCTGTTAGTTGGTTTGACTCCGTCATAAAAAGGCCATGACTCCCACTCGCGACTCATTGCACTTCATACGTGCTGTGGCTGTGTTGCCACACACCCTCAAGATGAACGAAACGACATATGGATGTTCTCGAAGAGTAGGTCTTTGTGCACCAAAACCATTGAGGATGGAGTCCAGGAAAAATCAGCACGCTTGGAGAGATCGGAACATAAGCACGTGGATGTTAACGTCTTCTTGCCCTGTGAATGTATCCTTACGACAGATAAGTCGCTCGGTCGCGCCGCATTTTCACAAACACGCTGACTGAATACCCAGCCACCCAAAACGAATAAAATAATTCATTATTGTTTGCTTCTCATTACTGGTCGATTAAATGACTGCTGAATGTCGCTCATTCAACTGGCCACCACTTCGCTCCATTCAACACAGTTCCGTCGAGTCCGGCATGCTGACCCCCAAAATTTACAAATTAGCAATCTATTGGATTTTGGAAGATAAACTGATGAGCTGCGATTTAGTCACAAGAAATTACATGGAGAGTACGCGCATATGAACTTGAGGGTATGTGATCCAACGATAGCATCTGTATCCCCACGATTCTAGGCGATGTTACCGCAGTCTGTGTACGGGCTGCTAAGTGATTCACCGGAGAGAGCGAGTTGTTCTTTCTGTATCTCACCGTCAATCATTAGGGCTACGAAGACTTGCTATGAAAATATCTGCTGTCTCGAGAATGACTGTATATTCCAAGTTGGTCATGATACGGTAGGACATTGTGTCCAGTCCGCAGGGCCGTACCAGATACGGCAGATCCGTGCGAAAATCGTTTAATCGAGGAATGAGTGTTATTCAGCAAAGTCCGCCTAGGCAACTGATGCTGAGGAACGAATGCACGTGCGTAGAAATGCAACCAAAAGCAGATGTTTCACATAAATGGATGCATGAGGGACTTCACGTAATTTGTCACAGCTATTGCATGCCTACGACGTTCAAAATAGCCAAGGTGCTAACATATCATAACATAATGTGATTAACGAATTTTGTGTGAAAATACAGACTGTCTGGCTTTCGACTGTTTAAAGGTTTGATGGTAATTCGGTTTATCCTCCTTTGTTTCCACACACTTGACTGAGATGAGTAATGTTCAGGTTCGTTTTCTGGACAGGGGCCCTTGCTACATAGAGTCGATGGCTGAAGACTTCAAGTGAGATGGCGGTTAATCGGTCTCACTGGCGTGAATGTTGTCGTTGTTTGGTCGAGTTGTCTGTGAAACTGGTGCACTTAGTGTGGCTTGCAGTAGTGAAAGTTATAAGATAGCTGTCTTTCTAATGACGTCTTACTTTCACTCACAGCTCGGTTATTTTTTGGCAAGGTATAGGCACCTTGATGTTGAATGTTTGGATACAGACGTGGCTATTTTTAGGAGTTAGGTTCTCTCTCCTCCCTTTTCTTCTTCTCCCTCCCTCTGCACAAGGTTTGCTTCTTTCTTCATGGTTGTGTGACAGTTAAGCATAAGTTTGAACCACTGATGTGTTGTTGTCTGTGGTTATGGTGGTGATTTTTTCACCCATATCTTCTCTGGGATGCACTAACCTGCACTCCTATACTGCAATGCTTCTTGTTTTATACCTTACAAATGTTTCTTCCTGGTTTAGATCTCGTCATTGCAGTCTTTCTGTGTTTAGTTTTCGAGAGGTTAGAGTTCCCTTTCCTTACAAGCCAACTGGCTAACCAGCATTGACCGGCTGGACACAAAGGCCCCACTGGCATACCTCCCGGTCTTATTCCTTTGGGTTTACACTGGGTATGTGGTGTTCGGGTGGAACCGCAAGTGGTGTGGCGCAAGCCAATTGCGGTGATGGTTAAGCGCAGACGTCCTTTGGCTTCGGTCACTGTGACCGGCTAATTCGAATCGGATGCCGTCAACCGGTGGTGATGAGTGTTTGTCCAAGTTTTACCTTTGCACGTATTTCTGTACCGATAATGTGGTAGTCGACACGAGTAGATTCACCTAGGGTCCCATAACTCCATGGGACTGGGTAGGATGGTACAAACGAAGGAAATACAGAATGGGTTTAACACGTTCGTAAAGAGGTGGTCAGAAGCTCTAGTGAATTTATAGACATCTCAAAAGTTACCAACCTATGTTATGGTTTATCAAGAAGTTTAAGGAGGCAAGCAAAACTCGATCCCACGGACTTAATGTGACATCCGCCGGGGGTATTAGGTTGACAGTACATCTTGCGCATTGCAGCGGTACGAGAAGTTAAAGATAACGTCTTTTTGTATTCAGACGGAGCTGACCAGATGGGACCGATGGGAAAGTACATTCACTGTGTAGACACGCATGAAGATAACCCACACAGACTTCCTGTCATTTCCAAATGACTGAGAAAAACATCTGGAGTTCGGTAGTGAATGCAAGAGTGAAATTAAGGTTTGCTAGTCAAATTGGAGCGATGAAAGTACCTTTGAGTTGTTGGAACTGTTCACACTCTAGTTAGCCCGGCGATGCTCGAATGAGGCACCCCATCCGTATTCCAGCCGTTGCACAAATCAAGAACTAGAGAACTCTGAGGTTGTTCTCGTAAAAATGAATTAAGGCGGCTGCATTGTTTCGCAGAGAAAGTGACCGATTGCATCATTTGTGAGGTCTTGCTCCCCACAGTATTACAATAATCGTTCCAGACTTACCGACTGTTCAGTTAGTCCTCCAACCTGACGACTAATTCAAGCATATATGTAATAATGATACCCGTGAGACTAACAGCAACTAGGTCTTTTCTCCTGTCTTGTACAGCGTTTGCCATTTTCATGGTTGCGTGGCAGTCAAGCGTCAGTGAGAACCACTGATGTGTTGCTGTTTAGGATGTGGATGATGATTATGGTGATGGACAGCAGGTAATGAACCAGTCCGAACAGCAAGAATAAATGACCGGGAGCTGTGGGTACAGCTAGGACTTCGCCGTGTTTCGGGTTACACGCACTTTTCTAGGTGGCAATAGGTAAAGCGGTTGGTTGGGGAATGTGAGACAGACAGGTTTCAATCACCCCCCTCTTGGTGCTTGATTCGCAGAGGCCTCAACCTGTGTAACAGTTGTCCGACGAGTGGCAGCAAGGTAAGTATGACACTTCTAATTGGCTGTATTCCTGTCATTACAGTCGACGAACACGGTCGTAGCGTGCTGTCGTTTGCGGAATGGCGGCCCGTGACTTGCGATCACCACAAAACAGCCACGACAGTTCGCCACTTTTTTTAGTAAGATCCCCTCTTACAACTGACCTGACCGCAACACGATTCACATGTGAAACCTAACGAGCACGTCTGGTACACCTGATGAGCTTACTCCTGAGAGTACGGTTTTCAGTGTATTCAGATGTTAATAAATTTGAGGTGGGACTGATAATCTATTTTTGAGCAATTTACGCAACAATACACCAAAAAGGTCATCAGACGTAATCAAAACGGAGTGGAACAACACTCTATTATTGACGGACCCAATCTCAACTTCAAGTTAAAATTGGAGGAATATTACAAGTAACCGAAAACTTGACATTGTCTATGTCTTTTTACAAAACTGTTACTGCTGACGCTCGAATATGAGCACCAAAAAGCAGTTCGTGAAGTATCTCGTCCGTTGTAACGAGCAGACTAAGCGTGAACAACAGGCAGATGCGAGTGTAGACACAAATGCAAACGAGGGCATGAATCAACACATACATCGATTGTTTGGTATAGGCAATCATGATTGGTCAAACAAGTCTGCGAAATGACGCGCGCTGATACGGCAGGGCGAGCAGTCGATCAACGCTAGAGTGGATGGCGCGCACTCATAAAGCTCGGGCGGTCTGCACGGAGTGGACGACAAGGGACAACGAAAACCGTCCCTACTTATTGTAAATTCGACTGCTTTTGTTATCTCCTTGAAGAATCTTGATGTCGTAGGTCTACGTTGGGTTACTGTTATGCACCCAGAAGTGGCGAGTTGAGAGCGAGTACCATGCTCTTCCCTAAGTCCGAGCCCGAATCGATTCGAGATTTCCCACTGAGTTTGATCACCTTTGATACCCAACGGCGTCAATTGTGCATGCTTATGCTGAGGTAACATTAGAACAGCCATAACAATTTTCTTGATATTGGCCACCGATTTCAAATACGACGGGTAACGGTTTCATACTTGGATATCCATCTTCGAAAGTGTCTGCGCTGTGACAGGGATGCTTTTACCGCACATATACGGGAAGATTTACCTAACATAAAACGATAAGCGGTCACCTGGGGCAAAATCTTGCACCATTCTGTTGCCTCTCTCGCCTGTCCACGACGGCAGTACAACAAGTGATGCATGCGCTGACCATCACCCGTTGTCTTGACGTCAAACTGTTCTACGAACTGTTAAAAGCTGTTTGGAATTCGCATCAAATGGGCCGAACTCAGTTTTGTGCAATTATAAACAAGCCGTAATGAAAGGGATAAGGGATGTTATAAATCGAGCATGTTAAGGCGCTGCGGCGTTTCTCAAACGTTCATTCGTGTGCCCAAGTTTAGTTCACACTCATCTAGATGCCTACTCGAACCAGTGTTTGGAAGATGTCGTTGTTTGCTGCTGTTACCCGCCACGTCCAATTCATCTTGTTCCTTGAAACCTCACTTCCCATTAAAGTATGTCATTTCGATCTCGCTTCAGGCTAGCAAATCGGTGCGCACAATCGGGGAAGATTCCAATTCCCCGAAAATACCGTTTTGTTCGCCTTTGGAAAGGCCTGTGCTGTTTGAAGTGATGGGTTGGCTGGGTAGAGACTAACTGACCGCGTATACTCCGTACACCACCACTTGATTAACTATTATTCTGTTATTCACCGTATCACGAATCGTTATTCCGCCACCTCTACGAACTTGTGTGCAGTAAATCCAGTTACTACACTCACCAATTTCACTTCATCAATAACATTATTTCCCTTAGTTTTTGCTACAATAGAAGTAACGTATTACCTCAGTTAACGTGCAATCCAGAGTTAGATGAAACATCAAAAAATTGTTAGTTTCCCATACCTCCTCTTGTTTCTTTTAAGCTGCTGATATTCGCTCCGACTTTTTCGATATCCGATTGAATTAACGAACGACGTGGCGGATTAAATACCATAACGATCTACGTCTGATCGACCGGTCAAAAACAACGGATCCCCAAATAGACAATAAGACTGGATTGATATGTCTGCAGTACTATGAGGTGAATGCACAAAATGTACTCCAAACAAACTACAACCGTTCACAGCAATAGGCTGGTTGTACAATATCAGTCGAACACAATCCGGAAGAAGCAGGTAGTCAACGAAAGACTCAGCCAGGTTAAGAACAATTAGCTGCGCCACACTTGCAAAGTGGTTCAGCAAAAAAATCAAAGCAAAATCAATTCAAAAAATCAAATGATTAAAAATAAGAGGACTGGATTTTTCTAGGTTCAGAAATCCTAGCCACCGTGTGCAGACATACATTCACACTACATCCCGAGTCCTGATCTTATTGAAAAACTCTTGTATCTTTCGAAATACGTTGAGCCTTTTTGGATAACCATTGATATAGCTGCACTGAGCAACCCCAATATAGCCTACCAACAGTGTAGAAGTGTGGACTGCAGAAGCGTTGTCGCATTCACGATCCGCACGGTCGCCCGTTGGCAATCCAAACGTAGGCCAGACATCTTGACCAGACGTGGAGTGGTCGCTCTGCTCGCTACTAGGTTGCCTCAAACTAAGAGGAGGTCAGTAGAGTTTAGTTGATTCGGTTTTCCTGCTACCGAGCTTTCAAGCCACCGTATTGATGTGGCGGTTTTTCTATCGCTGAAAATTGCGTTGTGTCGGCCTTGATACTGATTATTTGGCCTGCTGACTGATCTGTCCTGAGCTCACGTGTGTCTCATCAGACATTCGTGCCCCCACGAATCATGTGACTGTACTGCTGTACCCATCTCGACTAGCCTTGGCCACCTGTTTCGGATCTACTTGTCAGCTTTGTTTGAGTTATTATGTTGTGTACTTGCCGTATGAACACAATTAATACTTACTGACCACGTTTTGTACTAAAGATATAACAGACTGATGACCTGTTTAAGCTAATCGTTCGTATCTCTACGTACGTTTGTGCTTTCTGATTAGTGTACTGTCAGACTAGTCACACCTGCGGTTAATATAGTACATTCGCCTATGTGCTGTACTGAGAGGCACACTCCAGTGTGTGCTACCAGACTTTGTGTTCTGATTCCGCGTGTTTGGTCGGTTTATGATTGTTGGTGGAAGGGAGCTATTGGGAACTCTCGTACATTGCTGATGAACCTAACCTAGGAATCTTGATACCGTAAGGAGCAACTCACATAACGATTACTGTTTCATAGACTCCTCATTGTTTCATGTACATCTCCGTGTGATTTATCACCTTCTCATTATAGCAGACGGACAACCAGCTGGCAGATCGGCTTTCTTGATCGAAAACAATACACACCAACCGTCCGTTTCGTTTCCGTCCCAGTCAGCCACCGAACCGGAGAAGACATGTATTAACACTTCTCAGTCTGCTACTTGTGCGTCTACGGTTGAGAATTTTCCAACCAGTTGTGTCCACATAGCCGATCACCGTGTTTCTTTTTCAACCGAGTCCTCTTCTGTCGTACGAAAGTCCAACTCACCATCACACTCGTCCGCTTCAAACCGTGTGGCGCTGGCTGTGATGAACCAGAGAAACACCTCATTGGCTAACGTTCCCTTGCGCCCTCGAAGCACCTCGGATTGTGCATTAGTATCCGGTCTTGAAGCTAACGACACGACGGGGGAGGATACCTCAAGCAATGACATCACTCAGAAGTCTAGGTTGCGCGACCCTAGACCGTACAAGTGTAATGTATGCCAAATCGGATTTCGTGTGACTGGTCATTTGCACAAACATTATCGAGCCAAGTCGCATTTGTTCCAAGTACTCCATTCCCATAATCTACCCTCAGACACTATCGAGTGTGTACGTCATAGTCGCATTAGTATCTCACAAGTCGTGAACCCCGACAGTGGACAATTGCGAGTACGAGCGATTGAACGAATCCTTGCCATAGCGCAGCCTTCCCAGACAGGTTCCCGTGCCTCGGTCGGATACACACCGCTCGCCAAATCAAACTAGTTCACGAATGTTCGTGTGCACAATGATGACTAGAACTGGCACTCTGCCCTTCATCCTAAGTTTCCTATGCTCTCGTGATCATTACTTGACTTGTAAGCGCCATCGCATTGTCACTACCGCTAAACTTCTGACTGTATCAGCGTTTCCAATTCGATGTAGAATGCATTTTCGCACAAGACAGAATCACTGTGTGTATCCCACCAACGCACATGCTGTACAAATGCAAACCTTGTGCACCGGCTTACATGTGTACATGTTTTGTTTTACGGTTTGGGTAGTCTGGTCGATAATTTTGCGGAAGCACTCTTGACATAACTGCTGCTATGGTTTATCAAGCTGTCCGCCGGTCCGTTGTGTGTAGGGTGCTGTTAGGTCCTCACTAGAGCGTAGGTTTGGATTTTAAGGCTTGGGGTCTACATAATGTCTTTACATCAAGCGGACCTACAGTAAGTCGCACAAAGGTTGAAATGCAATCGTGGTCACGTGCTCTCAGTCACTATCAGTGTTGGTAATGAGTCAGCCAGCATATTTGTTGGGGCGCATAACTTTAAGTTGCATGTTGAGTTTGGATACGATTGTGCATGCAATCCAGTGATGATTGATGTTAAACGGATTTGTAAATGATGAACTTGAAGTTAGTTAAGATAGGCCATGGGAACTGAGACCCGCTTAAATGTCTCTACACGCTTGGACAGAAGTTGACAGTATGGTTTCCAACTCTCAGTCCGAACGAATGAAGCATGCGCGTCAAGGCCGCCTGTGTGCCCCACACTCGTGCCAAGGCTCGAAGTGTGTTCTGATTGGTCGCGGCTACAACGACCAACGGCTCACTCGTCCATGCACTTTAAAATGATCCGAATGCTTGTAAATGCGACAACATACTATGCTCCTCTGCTGAGTCACGTGTTCTCACTACCGCTGTTATTGTTCGTAAGCCATGTAGTGGATGGGACTCGAATACAGATACAACACTGATAAAATATCCACCTGTGGTGGAAATCTCGATTCACCGATTATCCAAACCCCGACACAACAGATCTGACGAACTGCCAATCTAAATATCGCGTTGAAGATACAACATCAGGATTGGACGAACGGTCTCAGTGTTGTGCCTTCCGTTATTTGTCAATTCATCTGTTCCGTATTCCACCGATTAACGTACAATTTATGATGTTGCATGTGCTAATGAGATCAACCAATGACAGGCTGTGATTCCTCTAATACTGTTGTACATCAATAAATTCGCCGTCCCAATTCATGAATAACAATTGCTTACTGCTACCAGTACCAGGCCTTCTCCTTATTATCTGCGTGGAAGGTTTCAATTCACGTACGATTCCTAGGGCTATTCGAAGTCCCTAATTCCGAGTATCACAAATTGGAGTCGCGAAAGGGAACTGCCTGCAATTGAGCAATTAAATCTTCATGCCGGTGCGAGTGAAATCGAGGAATGGGTCGAACGATTTGAACTGTGGTGCAGCATTCGTCGTGATGCGAAAAAGGAAAACCAACCAGCTTTCTTCGTTACCGCTGGTGGTCGTGAATTGTATTCGTTACTGAAGAATCTGGCTTATCCGAATGCCCCAGCCGCCTTGCTGTTCGACGAACTAAAGAAACTGCTCTTAAAGCACGTGCTTCCAGTCAATTTCCAGACGACAGAACGGGTGAAGTTCAGTTCATTAGTGCGTTCAACAAGCACGAGCTTCCGTGAGTTCATTTTACAATTGCAAAAACAAGCTTCCCGTTGCAACCTCGATGACAAGCTGGAGGAGCATCTACGTGATCGATTGATTGCTGGCGTCAGTGACACTGATCTTAAGCGTAGATTGCTGGTCAAACAAGATGTGACTTTACAAGGGGCCCAAGACATGTGCGAGCAGAAGGATGACGTCAATGCCGCTACAGCTGTTTCGAACGTGACATTATTTCAGAAGACCAAAGCGCATACTGCCACCCGAAGTCAACTGGTGAACAGGCCTTCTCATGCACCCATCATCAATCCCGGTTCAAAGAAATTTAACAAGTGTTTCTCGTGCGGTGAGTTACACTTACGATCATTTCGCCGATTTCGTAATGCTATATGCCATTTATGCGGCAAATCTGGTCATCTTAAGAAGGTATGTAGAAGTCAGAAATGTCACCTGAATCAAGTTAGAGAGACAAGTACTATAGAACCGTCCACTGCTGTTTATTCATTGCAAATGAAATCCGGGGCTGAGCAATTTATTCATAGATGCCTCAAGTTCAAATCGGGATGTAAGTATGAATTCATTGTGGACACAGGAAGTAGCGAATCCATTATTTCCAAACCGCTACTAGATCGCATGGCCCCTGATGCTCAACTGAGACCAACAACGGTGGAAATACGCGGAGTTACTGGTCATCGGTTAGCTCTGCTAGGTGAAGCTGATGTAATGATTGTTGGTAATGATAATGAGCTGATTCCACTGCGTTTCTTGGTGTCGGAAGAAAGTTCAGTTATTCTGGGATTAAAAGCTTTAAAACAGCTCAGCTGTGCTCTTTCTCTAAATACTAATTACAAAAATGGTCCAAGTGAAGAATACCAAGCCCAGTTACGCAACCTGATTGTTCAGTGTTCACAACTTTCAGGAGGGATAAAAGTGGAGCCAGCAAAACTGGAGGTGCAAGGGGATCAAGTTTTTCTAAAGCGCCGAATAATACCCTATGGAATGAGAGAACATGTGTATAATGCTCTCAACAGATTGAAGGAAGACGGCATAATCTCGCAGGTTGACTCATCAGCATAGGCCACACCAATCGTTGTGGTTATGAAAGAAAATGGCAAATCACCTAGAATATGTGGTGACTATAGGTTAACGCTGAATCCAAGACTGAAAAAGTGCGCAGCAACAACTGAGGAGCCGGAGGATTTTATGAAAGCCCTGCACGGTAGCAAAGTATTTTTTAACATTGACCTGACAAACGCATACATACGAATTCCACTGGAGTATGATTCTAAGGCGATCACTACGATTAACAACCCCTTGAAGATTACTTTTTTACCCTTTGGATTACACGTATCAGCTAGGATATTTCAGGCTGCGATTGATGAAGTAATTACCGATTTGCCAGGAGTACGCGCGTATCAAGATGATGTAATCATATACGCTGACACTGCAAAGGAGGATGATAAGAGGTTGCTTTCACTTCTGGAACGATTCAGGGATAAGAACATAGCCATAAAGCCTTCTAAGTGCGTGTTCCAAGTGCGAGAGCTGAGTTTTCTTGGTTTCACCATATGTGATAAAGGATACAGGCCGGACCCTGACCGGTGCAAAGTCTTGGTTACCGTTACATCGCCAAGAGACCAGGATGAGCTGCGATCAATAATGGGATGTTTGCAGTACTATTCTCGTTTAATCCCAAAATTTTCGACGAAAACACAACTATTATTTGCGGTTCAGTCAGCAGTAACATGGTCTTGGACTCAAAAGGCGAAATTCTTCCGCGAGAATTAATACAAGTTGTGATTAAAAGACCGATGTTAGCCCCATTTACTATGTCTAAAGTTACCACACTGATCATAGATGTATCCAGTGTTGGCATTGGTGCTGTGTTGGAACAGGAGGGATATCCGATCATTTGCATATCACGTTTGTTGAATAAGGCTGAGCAAGGATATTCACAAACACAAAAGGAGGCGTTAGCAGTCTACTGGGCTGTCAGGAGGCTGCATAAATATTTGTTCGGTATTAGATTCAAGATTGTTACTGGTCACCAAGCTCTACAGTATTTATTTGACCCCCACAAATCAATTGCCAAATCATCAGCGGCAATGATACAGCGATGGGGTCTAGTTCTAGCAGCATACGACTATGAAATCGTTCATCGTCCTGGTAAACAGATTCCTCAGGCGGACTTTTTTTACCACGGTATTCCAGTTTTTCAGCTGCTGAAGCTTGTTTGCTTGCTTCGCCAGCTATTCCAATAAGCCGAGAGGAATTGATCAAGACAACTAAAAACTATTATGGCACGGTAGTTGCCGTGATGACCAAGGGTTGGTCGTCAAATATTAAGAACAAACACCCAGTATCATTCCAGAACCGATAGGAGTTGTCAATACAGCCTGATGGTGTGCTGTGTCAGAGAGAACAATTGGTCATTCCACCACCGTTACGAAAGTCGGCATTAGACGACTTGCATAAAGGTCACCTGTGCGTGGAGAAAATGAAATCCCTGGCTCGACAGACGTGTTGGTGGCCGGAGATAAACTCGGATATCAAGAGCATTGCAATGAACTGCCACTCCTGCCTCCACAAAATAAAGACAAGGCCGAAGAGTTGGACACCTTGGCCGGACAGCTACGTACCATGGCAACGGGTGCACGCAGACTATTGTGGACCACTTATCGGTAACTATCACATTCTGGTGTTAATTGATTCATACTCACGGTGGCCAGAAGTATTTATTACAACCTCACCTTCCACGGCATTCACCATGCAAGCATTTCGTGAATGTTTCAGTCGTGAAGGCATTCCGCAGGTGTTGGTGACAGACAACGGGTCACAATTTTGTTCCGCTGAAAGGAAACAGTGGCTTGGCAGCATCGGGTGTCGTCACGAACGGCGCCTCGGCATCCATGTTCAAACGGGGCCGCAGAAAATCTGGTGAAAACGCTCAAAAGTGCCGTGAGTTCCACTAATCCTAAAACATTTGCTGTACTGGATGTGTTTCTCGACAACTTTCTGCTTCAGCACAGGAGCGCAGCCCACCGCACAACGAAGAAGAGCCCAGCGGTGCTATTTAAATCAAGGCGACTAAGAGCATCACTTCAGTGTGTAGATTCAACGGATGTGTTCTATTTTCGTGCAAACGATTTGCGACCTGCCAAAGGATTGATCACTCGCCAGCTAGGCAACACTGGTAGAAACTACTGACCTGCACGATGCCATCATTCATCAGAGACACACTGACCAAATCCAATTTCGAAGCACTGGAAAAGTGGCCATGGAGGAAGCAGAACACCCTGTACTGCAAGAGTTCGATGCCCGAGAAGATCAGAACGATTGGCAAATATGAATGCGGAGGCTTTCAGAAGAGGGGAAGGTTGTGGTGGAAATCCACTCGACTCACCAATTATCCAAACCCCGACACAACAGAAGATCTGACGAACTGTCAATCTAAGTATCGCGTTGAAGATACAACATCAGGATTGGACGAACAGTCTCAGTGTTGTGCCTTCCGTTATTTGCTAATTCATCTGTTCCGTATTCCACCAATTAACGTACAATTTATGATGTTGCATGTGCTAATGAGATCAACCAATGACAGGCTGTGATTCCTCTAATACTGTTGTACATCAATAAATTCGCCGTCCCAATTCATGAATAACAATTGCTTACTGCTACCAGTACCAGGCCTTCTCCTTATTACCTGCGTGGAAGGTTTCAATTCACGTACGATTCCTAGGGCTATTCGAAGTCTCTAATTCTGAGTATCACACGACCCCACATAGAAAAATTCATTTGCAACTTTATTAATGCCGTGACTTCTCGGTAACGAACGTTTACATGATCATTGGGGATTATCGGTATTTCATGGGTCACCATTCCATGCATCATCCTATGCATGAACTTTACCAGTTCGTTTTACTAAATTGTCTATCTGTCTTCGCAAGCTGATCGACAAGGACCAAGCTCTTCGTAATTGATGGAAATAGGGAAGTCGGACTGATGAATCGTAGTTAGACCTCAACAGATGAGCGGAATGTGTACAGAATATACGGTGACAACTTTAATGATGGTGTGAACACTCATACAAGACTAGTGGTTCACCGGTCCATTCCACATGTCAGGTGCTTACCAAACTTTTAGTCTCCGTAGGTGGCAGCCAGAGACCAGTTTAAATATGGTGTACCAGATAAGCCGAATTTTGACCACAGTTGAGGCAACCGGAAGCCAGTGGAATGAGCCACCCTTGTGCACACACAAGCGCTTTGTTCAGGCCTTGCAGATGCCATCACTCACCACCTACGTTGTGACCGATCAAAATATCACGGTTCCAGTTGTGTCATCATTGTGACGTAATCGCATGAAAATGTTGTCCCCATGTCAATCTGGGACGATTTATTGTAACGTTTCATATCCACACTAGGAACCGTTATCAAACAAATAAGTGTGCTGGAATCAGTGTTCTGCTGCTTACCGTGCTCGCTCGTCTTTCGTTTCAGCGTCAATGATGCTGACCTACTGGCCGTTCATGCCCACGTACCAACTGAATGAACTCCACGAATAGTGAACTCCCAGTACAAGCCGTTCCCTCCTCATTTTTGCCCGCGCGATCTCTTTCATATGGTCCGTGTTGACCTCGTGACCTGTGTCGGCACAGTGGTGTCATAGATGTGATCTAGGGTCGGCTGGTCGCATCGCAAATTTGTGTTCGTGCACGCTTGTGCACAGCTGTTTGCCTGTCTCCCCCACATACTGTTGATCACACCCGAAGCGTGGAATCGGGTAGACCACACCAGACTGTTCGTGTGGTTCTATATGATCTTTAGCGTTCATCAGATCCGAACGGAGTGTTGAGTTTGGCTCGTGTGATATTTGGATGCTCAGTGGTTGGAGCACTTTTTCCGTACTGCTTCAGATGCGCCGTGTTTTGGGGTTTGCACGTTCACTTCTTGTGGACCATTTGATATTTGCCTTTATGAAACTACTGGGGTACTCACTGGAAGCGAATAGTTTGAGTAGGTGTTTTTGTTCTTGTCTTCTGAGTTCGGGCAAGCTACAATGCATGTCTACACGTCGAAATAATGTTCGCACACAGCTTTTGAGTTGACAGGCTAAACGATTGCTATCGAATCTGAGAATGACATCAGCTGTTGTCGGTTTACGACAGACAGTGGTTTCAAGCTTACCATCAGGTCGTCTTATGTTCAGTACATCGAGAAACGCCAGACGTGAGTTTTCTTTATTTTTATTAGTTGTAAAGATATTTGTTTGTTTTCGACTGGTCAGATGTTGGCACATTTTTGTCTTGACAGGCCGCTGCATTTGGTCATCTAGACCAATGCGTTTTAGTCCTTATTCGAAACGTGCGATGAATTGGGTTGTAGACGCGTCCGCATAATTGAATTTCAGACCTTATATATATATATATATATATATATATATATATATATATAAAGTAACCATCTGATCCATCACTTTAAAGGCTGTGTGCGAACATCGTTCCGATGTGCACACAAACACTGTGGCTCATCCACACCCACAAGACAAGAACGAGAACATCCGTTCAAACTGTTCACACTCAGTGGGTACCTTCAGTAGTTTCATAAAGATATCTGTCACACGGTCCATAAGAACTGAACATGGAGAACACAGTATAAACGAGTCATATTGTGGTGGATAATCAGGTGTGCGTATTCCAACACTCGGCGAAATACCTTGACACAGGGGGAGACACGTCCAAAACCCCACAACGAACGGATCGGAGACGGCGGGGGCGACCGGATGAGTCATCGCCCGACTGGATTGGACCAACGGCCGAGACATGGCAGGGAAAATAGAAGGGACGACGAAATCGGAGGCGCGATTAGTCCAACATTCGCAGGAATATCGCGAAGCGGTCGTGGACTACGCTCAGAGGCCAGTAGAGATAGATGGAGGAGAACAAGAGCAACCGGACGAGTCATCGCTAAACGAAATCGGACCAACGGGCGAAGAATGGCAGGTAGAAAACCCCCCGATGGACGGCGCCGATCACGCACATAAATCGGGCAGAAGTGCACACGATGCGTGACGGAAACCTGGGAGTATTGTGGTGCAGAATGATGACTAATAACCGCGAGCGCGCGTGTGGCATGATAACTAGTGTATAGGACAATAAAGATTGTTCTTTATTGTACGCCGTTTCGCCACAATATGTTCAAGGCACACAAACCAAACTCAACACTCCGTTCGGATCTGATGAACGCTAAAGATCATATAGAACCACACGAACAGTCTGGTGTGGTCTACCCGATTCCACGCTTCGGGTGTGATCAACAGTATGTGGGGGAGACAGGCAAACAGCTGTGCACAAGCGTGCACGAACACAAATTTGCGATGCGACCAGCCGACCCTAGATCACATCTATGACACCACTGTGCCGACACAGGTCACGAGGTCAACACGGACCATATGAAAGAGATCGCGCGGGCAAAAATGAGGAGGGAACGGCTTGTACTGGGAGTTCACTATTCGTGGAGTTCATTCAGTTGGTACGTGGGCATGAACGGCCAGTAGGTCAGCATCATTGACGCTGAAACGAAAGACGAGCGAGCACGGTAAGCAGCAGAACACTGATTCCAGCACACTTATTTGTTTGATAACGGTTCTGATCAACAGTATGTGGGGGAGACAGGCAAACAGCTGTGCACAAGCGTGCACGAACACAAATTTGCGATGCGACCAGCCGACCCTAGATCACATCTATGACACCACTGTGCCGACACAGGTCACGAGGTCAACACGGACCATATGAAAGAGATCGCGCGGGCAAAAATGAGGAGGGAACGGCTTGTACTGGGAGTTCACTATTCGTGGAGTTCATTCAGTTGGTACGTGGGCATGAACGGCCAGTAGGTCAGCATCATTGACGCTGAAACGAAAGACGAGCGAGCACGGTAAGCAGCAGAACACTGATTCCAGCACACTTATTTGTTTGATAACGGTTCATAGTGTGGATATGAAACTTTACAACAAATCTTTCAGTACTGGGTGTGTGCCCACTATTTTGGCTACTTAAAATATAGACATATATATGCACAGCAGCCTATATATATATATATGCTGCATGGTGAAACTGCAGTATAAGCAACAGACCAGACGTAACACTTAGTAAGACTTATCCAATCGCCCAATTACGTGTCCAGTTTAACTACCTAACACTGTTGCACCCCACCTTCTGTTAAAGGGTGTATTTCCCGTTTCCACTGCCTCTTGTCGCAAATGCCACTTCTCTTGTTCTTGTGGAACATGCTACACAGGCCTCACAACACCGCAATTTTCTGAATGCTTTCGTGAGCATCGTCCTACTGGCTGACATGAGGCTCGGCAAGGGTCTACCAGTCTTGGACCGTTGGCCATTCACAACCCACTTACCAATCTGTTTGATAAATCCCACACATCCAGTCCGTCACAACTATTGCGTCTACCGTGTGCCACTAAAACGGATCAAGGGTCGTTTATCAACAGTCACAGAGGTTATCGCCGTTCGTTTATCATTTCCCCGTCAATACAATAGAAACATTTTATTAAATAGCTGAATATTGCGTAACCCTCCGTTCCCAAACGGCCTGAGCAGATTGTGACCGTCATATTAGCATTCAATTGTGTTCCGAACGGTCGATTAATTAATTGTTGTTTAATTGGACCTCACGAATCCGACTGATCTGGTATTAGTGACAAAGCCTCTACTACATTTGTGTGATATCTTTCGTATGCATATAAATGTGGTGTGGTTAAATGCGTAAACCCCCTGAGTGGTAATCAGAAACAGTTCAGCGAACAACCTCGTTCTCGGTTGTTCACCCTCAGGCTGAACACATAACGTTTATCTGGAACAGTGTTTTTAAAACAGAATGAATGAAACAAGTAACAAATTCAACTAAGGTCAACCACGTCACAGATACGAGTGGGGACAACCCTCTGATACAATCACGTCATAATTATGATGCAACTTGAACCGTGGTAGTTTGACTGATCATGTAGGTGGGAGGCCAAAGCCTAACAAAACGTTCTGTACGCACAGCGGTGGATTTTCCGTTCGTGGGATAAGACATAGTTTGGCCGCAATAGGCCTTCAAGGGTCCAAAGAGCACGATAAGTACAGGCACAGGCGATCGACAGGCAATGACGAACCGACCAAATGCGATCAGATCGGTCTGATGTGTGTCCAAATACCTGGCCTTCGGGCAGACCGATTATCTGGTGTCAGTTTCATGGCGGATCGTAGGCAGGCCGTATTCACAGGGGTTAGGGAGGGTGGGACTGGCAGATAATAACAAAGGTGTGTGCGCAGGTGAATGAGATTCAATGGCTGGTGGAGGCGGGCTGGAACGATCTGTACTTTTAGGGTTAGGGTTGTGGAAATAAAGATAACAAACGTGTAGTTTGACTGGGTCACGAGGTAGGGCGCGACAGGAAATTTTCACCTCCAAAAACGTCCTACAAAGATTATATCACAATGACATGGTACTAGTGCAGTGCACAATACTACTCGCACCGCTACTCAGAAGCGAGACAGGACCAGTTGTTTGGATATGGAAGTAACCGAGGGGAAAACTAGAAGAAACATTAGAGTGCAAATGGGTATGATATGGTCCTATACAAACAATAACTGAACATTGGCAACCGTTGTAACCGTGACATCCTGGAATCAGTGTTATTTGCAGATGAGCGTGTTTGTTGTGTTTTAAGTGCATAACACATGTGCTGGTTTCCCACAGTACTAGTTAACAAACTGGATGGGTAGTCAATCTGAAAAGTTTCGATCGAGAAACCGTTCCCGGTAGGTGAATTACAGTTTGGTGTTGAACAGGCTAGAGATGAATGATATTCACACAGTATGACACTCATATCGGACAGAGTTCTGTCCAGTAGTCGAGATGGTCAAAGTAACGAAAATTAGCGAGGCTCCGAAAAGGGTAATGAACTCACCACCTAGGTAAAGTGCAATAATAGGCAATTGACAATTCACACAACTCTCAAACTGATGCGATAAAACAAAAACACCTAAGTCAAGGTCTCGATAACTGTCGAAGAAGTGGGGCGTAAACCATACACGGGTAGCCAGTTGGGAGGTTTAGAGTTGGCCGAGCTTTCACGCGTTTGAACTTGAACAGTCGATAATTACTATTTCTAGCGGAAAGGACCTAACACGTGGACATTTAGTCTCAGTATCGTCCGGCCAGGTTGGCCACACATGCCAAGGTATGCACGAAGGTATATCACGATGAAAACTTGTACGGAGTTTCAGATGGTTTCAAGCATTTTCTTACTGTGACCTGCCTTAAAATCCGATCCGAATTCCTTGACACATCATTGAGATCAAACTGACTGATTGGTTTACGAGACATTAATAGTACAGACAATATCGCGACTGCGACTGGCGCTTTCAACAGCGTGACAACACGTGGAACAAGAAAAAGTCACGGAACTTCTCAACAGTTTGCAGAGAACAGTTGATATGGCAGTCTTCACCAGAGAAACTGTTTCGGCATCAACAAATGTGGGCGAAAATATCACTCACTTTTGAGCCAATTCGCACACACTACGATGTTCCTTTTATTTCAACTGTGTATGGCGTTCTGGATATAGTGTCTAGTCAGGCAAAAACGGCGAGAACAACATATAAACTACTGCATAAATCAACCAATTTTCAGCATTCAGGTCAGGTTAAGTTATTGCTTTCTTTACTTAAAGGATGGAAATTCAGCCAATGCTGCGTAGAAACTCGATGCGGAAAGGAGTTTGCGTACACAGAGGCGCAACGTGCCAAAGATGAGAGTCAGGAAATCTTTATTTCTGGTCCGCACTGGCTGAGTGGCACAAACTCACTCTCCCTACTCTTTCGTCAAACACTACATGCACTGGTTGTGTTATAAAAACAGAGGGATTCCTTGCTGTTGCTATTTATCTGAAACCGTATCGGGTAGCGCAATACGAATCTGATCCGAGACACACTGATGAGATTGCTCTGCTAGGGTTTTAATATTGTGTGATCACATAAAATAACATAACCTGTTCCACCGGTTCGGTTGACACATTGGCCTTGGTCACTGCCACACTTTTTGTATGGTGGAAATTAACACACAATACAGCGTAGCAAGGACGATGTCGTATGCAACAGTATTCCACAAAGGATAAAAACACCCACATCGAAAAATCCTGTGCTAAATGTGGTAGAGCGAAAGCAGACTGGAAAGTGTGTAATGTTATGTCCACACTGCACTGAAGTGAGAACTGAAGTGACGCATCAGGAACCGTGCGTATCCTGGCCGAGCCAGCATGAAAAATTCATTACATCTAACACCGAACAGAGTTTACAACGGGCGGGTCGATGAATCAATAACAAGCCACATGAGTGAAGCACAGAGCATGTCTGGACAGGCTAGCCAAAGTGCGCGCGTGAACTTTGCAACCGCCAGCTGTGAACCGGGAAGGTTCGCATGAGTGAGCAATTGTGGGCGTGCATGCACGTACGGAAACGCAACAGAGATGGTCCGTACACCACTCCCCTTTAGAAAATAGGGAATGTCACACGTGCGATCGTCCATAGGGATTTATTTGAAGTCTCTGAATTTCGGGGTGTGTGCGTCTTGAATGTCTTCCTTCAGGAATGTTCTTCAGTGGCGATTCATTAAGTTGTTCGGGTTCAGGTGTTTTTGATTCTGGTATAGAAAATGTATCAAACGGTATGTCTGAAGGCAGTTCATAATCGTTGCTTGCGTTGTTGTCATCCCTTGTGTATCTGCGTTTGATATGATTGACATGTCTTCTGGGTGTGTCCGCCTGGCTGTCCACTACACACAGTACGTGGCCGATTCTCGTTCTAACGGTTCCTGGGATCCAAGGGTTAGCTTGCTGCCTGAAGTCACGAATATACACCAAATCACTAGGAAGAAATACGCGCATACAACTCCCATGGTACCAATTAAATTGATTTTCCAATCCGTGGTTAGGTCCGTTCGAAACGATTGACGGGAGCATGACATTTAAGGGAGTTCGCATCTTCCGTCCCAGGAACACCTCTGCTGGCGACTGATTGTTAGGCAACGCTCGATTTGGCGTTAACCGATGTGTCCACAGAAATGTGTCTAAAACTTCTGATACACACCATTCTACTTGTGGTTTTACCAAACTTCTTTTAAACGTGTCAACGAACCGTTCAGCTTATCCATTCGATTGAGGGCGATAAACGGGGCTTCACATGTGTTGCACGCCCAATGAACGACAAAAATAGAGAATTCACCTAACGTAAATTGTGGTCCATTATCGCTAACAATCGTTTCAGCAACCCCAAACTGTGAGATGAAGTGATTGAGGCACTTTTTGGTGGTAGCTGTCGTTTGCTTCTTCACCATAAAAATTTCCGGCCACTTGGAGAACGAGTCAACAATAATAAGACAATATTGATTAGCAGTCAGTCCTGTATGGTCAATATGTATACGTGTGCCAGAAGCAGAACGGATTGGCCATGAATGGAGGTTAACTTTGACAGGAGCTTTGACGGCCTTGGCATAGTTATTACACCGGTGTACCAGATGTTCAATATCTTGATCTATATTAGGTCAATAAACGTAACAACGTGCGACGGACTTCATTCGCAAGATTCCAGGATGGCTTTGGTGTAGCTGATTTAGAACTCTGTTTTGAAGCGTGCGTCTTACCACTAATCTGTCTCCAAACATTAATCAACCATTGACTTGCGTTGAGGCCTCCTTATGGTGACAAACTAGTTTATAGTCTGGATATGTAATGATCTGTGGACAGCCACTTTACAGGAAAAGCGAAATGCACTGAAGACAACGGACTGCGTGAGTATATTTTCGTATCTCACCAAAGGTGACGGAAAGGTGGCGAACGGAATCTGTGGACGTAGACGTAACTTCTTTATCGAGCTCCATGGAATAAATAATGATATCTTCAGAATTCTGAGTACGAAATGACTCGGCGACGAATCCAGATAATGCATCCGCAAGTTCAAAACTGGTTGTTCTTAAATACTGAGTCGTAAAGACATATCCAATCAAAATTGTTGCCCACCGTTGCAGACGATTTGCTGTGTGTACTGAAATTCCCTTCTTAGTGCCGAAAATGGAGATCAATGGTTCGTGCTCGATGCACAATGTAAATGTTCGACCATGCAGCATTTCATGCAACTTTTTAACCGGGAAAACAATAGCTAATCTTTATTTTCCATTTTGATTGTAGTTTCTTTCTGCTTGAATCAATGTGAGTGAAGCGTGACCGACTGCATTTTGAATACCAGAGGGAAAACGATGCAACAAAACTGCTCCGATTTCATAATCAGAGACATCAGCGGTTACAACAATCGGTAATCTAGGGTCATAATATGTTAACGCAAGGTCCGACAACAACACACTCTTGACTCGCTCAAAATCTGATTGGCAGGTCTCAGACCATAACCACTTAGCATTGTGTTCCAAGAGTTCATTTAAGAGTGCCGGTAAAACGTGCATATTTGGTACAAAACTATTGTAGCAGTTGACAAGACCTAGAAATGACCGTTATACTAATATGTTTGTTAGGATCGGTAGGTGTTCAGTAGCCTCTATTTTCGATAAACCCTGGTGACGACCGTTTCCATCAACGATTGCTCCAAGATAGGCAACGCGATGCATGAAAACTGAGCACTTTTCGATGCGAAGGTTAAAACCGTACGTTCTGATTCGGCTGAGAAATTCGTCTAAATGTACCTGATGAACATCGGGAGATGGGCTTGAGATAATGGTGTCATCCATGTAGGCCGAAGCGTTTGCCAGCCCATTCAACATGATATCCGTAATCTGACAAAAAATAGCTGTGGCAAATTTCACGTCAAATGGCAACCTAGCACATCGATATAGCCCTCAATTTGTGTTGATGATGAGATACTGCCTACTTGAGTTGTCAACTTCGACCTGGAGGTAAACATCAGAAAGGTCAATTTTGAAAAACACCTCGTAGCCATTTGGTTGTGTGAATGAATCTGCAGGTATGGGCAATGGGTACTGATGTGCTGGTAGCATATCATTCAAATGAGAACTGTGCCATTTGCCCTTTTGACAACTGTGGGGGCTGCCCAGGCTGAGTAACTGATTTTTGTTAAAACACCCAACTGCTCCAATCTGTCTAATTCTGAGTCAACTCGAGTGTTCGCAGCGTACAGTACTGGTCTTTTTGGCCGGAAAATTGGTTTGCAATCCAGAGGAACAAAACAAGCTGCCTTCGCTGCAGTGCATAAACCGAGATCACCGTTGAGAAGCTGTGCATGTTTAGTCTGTAATTCTACCAGGCTGTTATTGCACACTTTAGCACCTGAAGAACCAGTTAATGGAGACAGTTGTACAGATGACACATCACAAAAAGAGCTAATGGGAACACCCCACAAGTGTAACTGTTCTATCCAATCAATTCCTACTAGATTCAGATCATTTGAGTCTGCGATATAACACGTACGGATACAATGTAAATCGCAAAATATGAACTCACATTTAGACGATAAAAGCGTTTATGTGGCCAGATGCATTGTGTACGATACATCCTGAGGGTTGGTAAGTGGGCTCCCAATTTCCTGTCATGTTGAGCGAGAAATGATGGTTATATCCGACGCAGTATCGATTTTTAGTGTTACCGGAAAAGTATTGATCAAAATAGCCAAAAAATTGCGCAAGTAATGATTGGCACTATCAGAGGTAGAAAAACGATGTTCGACTACCTTCTTAAACGATTCTGGAACAGGTTTTTACTAGATGCAAAACAACGGCCACACTCTTGACATTTATGTGACCGAAAACGACAAAGTCGTGCGAAATGCCATTTGTCGCCGTACCAACAGGCCGATGGCGGGCGCTGCCAACTCGTGTTTCTCGATTCACTGCTTGCTTGTGATTGCGTCCTTGTAACTTTTTCAGCCAGTGTCACATCGTGTGTCCCTGATGACCGTAGCATTTGTGAATCCTTCCTCAGATTTACTAATCGGAGGTAATCAGAAATCCGCTACTACAAGGAGAATGATTGTGTGGAATCGACTTTCGCCAATAACCGGATTCAGGTGTCAGTGTCTGCTGTTGGTGTGAGGCCGGAAAAGAATCGGTGACTTGAACTGATCATCTGATATATTTTTCAACTGAAATCGTTCACATTCTCTGTTCACTCTTTCCGAGTATGACACAATATCTTCATTCAGCTGTCGTACGATTTTCAAACAGTTGTGACGTATATTGGAAAGTGGTGTATGTTCTCCAAATACAGTTGAAAGTATGAAGACGGTCTCTTGCAACCTGTATTCTCGAGTGGGATTTGGTCAAATGGAGTTGCAATACTGAATGTGCTCGTTAATATCTAATTTCTGCATCATTAAGCGCACTTTAGCTGACTCATCCAACTTTGCACCATCAAAAACTAGTATATCTTCATAACGTCTGTACCATGAAAGAAAGGTGATTCCGCCTTCTGAATCATAAGCAAACTCTTGAACGCAACCGTCTAGTAGTTCCTTGCATTTTGTGTCTTCTGAGATTTTGGAACTTGTAGGCTGGAGGGAGAGTCTGTTTGCTAGAACTTCTGCTGAATCTGAGCCTCCTGCTGTTGATGCTGATGCTGTTGTGTTTAAGCCATTCAAGTCGGCCGGAGTTTATCCCAATGACTACCGAAGTGCACTAAGCATCATATTCGCTGGCAGCGCGCCATCTCGAATTCTGTCAAACGGATCTAGAAATGTCGATATGCAATAACTATACATGAAAATAGAACCAGATATTAAAGGCCCACCAGCATCTCAATTTTAGATAAACGGTTGATAGGGTATACTCCTTCCAAAACCAAACGAACACCAATCCAGTGTTTTAGAAAAATAAGAATTATGCTGGTTTCTTATAACACGTTTATTCATACCTGGTGGTCATTGAACACTGTTCACAGAAACGCTTTACTTCAGGCACAAGTTGTTCGCAATGTTCTCGGCGCACCCGACTCAGGGCAGTGAGCGCAGACTCTTCCACACAACGCATTAACAGGTCCTCAGTTGAATCGGGGTCGAGGCAGGGATCTCCTCGGTTCACACGTAACTGATCTCTCGCATGGTCGCTAATCTCAGCTCACGGACAATTCAGTGGGTTCAGCTCAGTCACATAGGACGTCAACCGGAACACTGCCACATTGTGTTCTCTCAGAAGATCATCCAAGTCAGAATAACAAAGAGCATCATCATAGACGGCAACGTAGCTTCCTGTAGGTCCATCAGCCTCCAAACACATCTTGAACGAACAGACGACAGTGTTTCTGAATATGCTGACCTTTCTTCACCAATCGGTTCACGGTCATTGCGGCTACTAAGTGTATTGTCTGACCCGCATTTTTTGATAATTTCATTCGTCTAGGTAATCATGACGTTCCATCCTCGATTCTGTTGCCATTCGCGTCCAGTGAATGCTCATCAGTCCAAACTAGTTGCCTACCCTGTTCATGACAAAACGCGAGCTGTCTTCCCGTCTTCAGGAAAGTCGTATCATGTTTCCCCAAGTAACAAGCTTTTCTAATTTTATACAAATGACCGAATAAATGACGTGTGATGATGGTGTTCGAAACCAGCTTACAAAATTCATCTGATGCTCGTGTTCGCAAACCGTCCAGGGTCGTATTGGGATCAATCGACAGCCACTGCAAATTTGTGTTGATCTCAGCGTCAGTTAACGTCTTCGGTCTGCGTTCATCGCGGTGCTTGGGAGTCTTTCTTGGATTCTCCATGGAAGTCCAAGTGTATTCGGTGCCACAGTGCACTCCACTTTCGCTGGCAGCGTTTCTTCAGTCCTCACCCCGTTCAAATGCTTCTACAACGTTAACGCGGACCTTGTTGCTGTAACGTTGTACACTTCGTTTATCTCCTTTTGCTAACGACTACTGGCTGTTTTTTTTCGACTCAGGTTTTATTAGGTGAATTGGAGCGAGTTCGAACATGTGTGTTTGCGTTTGGAAGACCTGGCACTTGTCCGCTAGTTCGCCACCCAAATGCTGTAACGACCGCCCATATTCCAGTTAGTATTTAGCCTGTTGGTGCGCCACGATAGGCCTGTTCGACCACCGTTCTAACTTCCTGCTCGTGGAGTACGTCAAACAATCATATGGTAGAATAACACCTCGTTTAGGCCAACCAGAACAGGATGGCGGATCGTCATATTCAGTTACAAACGTGACTACTCAACAAACTTAATTCTTTTTACATCTGAACAGAATAGCCAGAAGACACGAATTACGGTATGAATTCATTTCGCAGGGTCTCGTCAGTCGTAAACGTGTGACTAGCACGCAAACAAATCCAACAAGACTTAAATGAAACGATTAAAAGTACAAATCGGGCTGGCTCGTGACTGGTACTCACGGCTAAACCCACGGTAAACAAAGGTTGACAGTCAGTTGTTTTTGTGCACATAGAACCGGCTGTCGACGGCTGATCAACAGTGCTTCGGTATACTTGATAATTTGTGGGCTGTGCGTGTTGACGCTGTGACCTGTGGTCGATAAGTGCCTTGCAATAGATGAAGCGGCGGTTTGTCCTCGCTGAGTGTCATTCATTGGCGAGTGAGTCAGTACAATCCACTTTGGGATATGCTTGTTGGCTCTTGTTTTAAGCATCCTTTCTGTTCTACCAATGTACGTTTCCGCAACTACAGGAAAATGGATAAATACAATGGCTAGTAGAAAACATGGGGACTTGCTTTTTGACAGTTGGTAGAGATAGACTTGTCGTTTTTGAGAGCAGAACAAGCTTTGCTGCATTATACACACGTTTCAACGCAGCATCGATCATCTCTCTAAAGGTGTTCATCAGACTACCACCTTTGAAGCGGAGTTTGATGAAGACAGCCTTTTTGGGTACTTCCACCGTCGCTTTTCCGCAGGAGTAAGTTTACTCCATTTCCGAATGAATTGTTCTAGGAAACTGTTAGCAGGAAGTGTTTTACACAGAACTGTTCGTTCATCATGCAATCTATCCTGGAAGCATATTCTTGACGCACTGTAAAACAGTGTACGTACTAGTGGCCTTTTGTATGCAATAGGAGCAAAACTTATGAAGTTCGTGTATTGTCCTGTCCATGTTGGTTTATGGTACACTGAACGTTCGATAGATCCGTCTGAATGGCGTCTAACTAGGATGTCCAAGAAAGGCAAACTGTCCTGACCTTCGAATTCATTCATGACTGGGAGGTGTGGGTGGATTGAGTTAAAAGTTTGAATCGTTCTTTTTACTTGTTTCTTGTCTTGTCCAATCAAGAAAATATCGTCGACCCACCGTTTGTAGAGTTTTAGTTCGTCAACAGCTGGAACTAGTGCCTGTTCATGTTTAGCTAAAACAGCGTCGAGCGGGTTCCCCATGGCTACGCCATCAAGCTGTTGAAACTCGTTATCCGAGAAATAAAATCTCACATTTTCCTTGCAGAGTAAAATTAATCAATTTAAGTAGTCAACAGAGATTAGAAAACAAAAGGAGTCAGATTAAGAGAAGCACATATAATACCTATCTTTTCACTTAGTGGTATGTTTGTAAATAAAGAATTAACATCAATAGAACACATCACATCTGTGATGATATTCACGTTTCCAACACATAGTAGTAAGTCAAAAGTGTCTTTCAAAGTATGCGCACAGCTTTTATCCAAGAAGTTTTGAAATATCAACCAGCCATTTGGTACCTCACGGTATAGAGAATCGTTGATTGCCGAAATGGGCCACATAGGAATACCCGACTTGTGGGCTTTAGGCAAACCATACAATTGTGGAGTCTTGGTACCCACAGGTTTTAACACGTGATATTGTCTTTCATTGATGAAACTATGCAACAAAGGCGTCTGTAACTCACGAGATATTTGTTTTTGTACTAACTAAACATTGTTCGATTTGTTCGCAGGTCTGAAGTTGCTAGAATCCGCGAGGATTTGTTCCATCTTTTTCATGTATTCTTGGCAGTTCATTACTACACAGCACAGATCCCTTTATCTGGCTTCATAATCACAATGTTTTCATCTCACTTTACCTGATGAAGAGCTTCCAGGTGTTTATCAGTTAGACAACAGTTTTGTTTTATCGGAATCCGTTAGAAGTTGTAAGACAGATCAACTAAATTAGCCATCAGCCAACTATCATTATCCGTTGATATCGGAACTAAAACATCCACCACGGTTTTATTTGTGTGCTTATTAGACACACGAAAATTCAGTCCCATTGAGAGTTACTTCTAACTGAGTTCGTGATAACGCAACGGATGACAGATTGAGAATATGTTAAGATTGGAAAGTCTTGATCAACTAGGATGCCTCTCAGCAGTTGTGATTTTTTAACATCGTAAAAGTCTCGTTAAATTTGGTCTGGACACTGTTTAATCTCGCACACAAGCCAATAAATGCACTCTGCCCCGTTTGGTGACTGGCTGACTCAGGTCGGCACACCGCGTCACCCACTTCGGTTGCTGGCTTGCCTGGTTCGCCACCCTCTTACTCACCTGGCTTACTTGGTGTGCTGAGCGTGACTGGCATGGAGTAGCGCTGTGTTTGCCGTAGGCCGGTATTCACACGCACACACAAGCGCACACTTGTATCGACCACCTCTCAGTCCATCTGGTGCAATCAATCCGTCGCTCCAATTTTTCACATATAAAGCGCATGCACCCTGTGTTATTGTAAAAGCCCAATGAGAATTACCAAAAAATGCTATTCGCACAACTGACGTCTTATGAATTCCATGGGACTCTGGAAACACTTCATTGTGTCTGTCTCAGACGAACGTCTCAGTCGCCCGAAGTGTTTGACCCAACACTAATCCCTTCGTTGCACATCCTTTCCCGCAAGTTCGCGCATCCCACGATGGTCGCCCCTAAAATGCCTGTTGGGAGATCACAATCGAACAGCTAATTAGAGAAAACGGAACATGACGTGCATGCTTCATCAGTTCATCTCCTGTCCTGTACATTTGGAAAGTACAAAAATTAATCGCAATATTTGCAAAAAATGCATCGTAGTCGCATTGTTTTAGACACAGGGTAGGTTTGTATCTGCGGTCAACCGTTAGAGTCATCCACGGAAGTTGTAGGGCTTGAGCGAACTGCCTTTGTGACGGAAGCATCAGGCTATATAGTTTGATGGCTACTGTTTCGGATGTTGTCAAAATCTGATGACCGGCCTCCGTGGACTGATGGTCTATGGTTCGGTACAGGGTCGCTGATCAGAATGAGATATCTTCAAGCGAAGGGCATGTACAGAAGCACAAGCTCACAAACCGTCTACTATCAGGAGCACATTATTGCTTTCTCCACGCTGCTCCACTAGGTTCAGATGAGCATGTTAAAATCTCGCCAAATGAAGTTACCAGTCCAGAGGTTGTCCTTGGTTCACTTGGAACGGGACTATGCATGAATTGCAGTTGATGGCGACGATCTGGCTGGGTGTTATCCATTGAATGGTTCTGTGATCAAATCAAGCTTGTCCGACCGCTCGTGCCGGACTAATGTACTCAACCTATTCATTCATATTGGCAAGGAGAACTGTTTTGGCTGCTACCATATCAGAAAAGAAGTATCAATCGTGTTCTTTTTAACCGTTTGTTTTGTATCTGCGGCAGTTAATTTAGCACCATTTTGTTCTCATTTCATTTGTACGTTTGTGCCTTTCACCAGAATACTCTTACCGTGGTCGGCAGATTGCTTAAACTTTTCGGTACCACTCTGTAAACTATCCGCAAAGCTTTTGACCTGTGTACCCGCTTATATATCAGGATTACATCAGTGACTGACTTCGACTGCTCTGTTTTAGTACGTCCCACTACGTTATATAGTTCGTTTGGTCGATGTATTTTGATGTAAAACAAGGGAACGTGAAAGAATACATGAATTTTGGATGGTAACCAACAGAGTGTTTACTTTTGACCCATGCACAATATTGAGGTTTGGTTACGCTGCTTATGTTCAAGATCCAAAATAACCCGAGATGAAAACTGATAACAGGGTAAACAGAGTACGTATTGTAGCTCAATAAATTCATCTCGTAACAAGAAGTCGTTTTCCAGAGCAAACGGAATTACAGTCTACAACTCAGGAAGGTTTTCATTTACACACCCTGTGCACTTCTACTCAGTTCCGTTTGCACAGCTGGAGTTTTCATTCGTGGATTTTCACTTCTCGCTTGCTAGATCGATTTATTTCACTGAATTTCAGAATAATCACGCCTCTAACTTGTTTAGCTATCGCATCCACCACGTGGACCTCCTTCCCTAAAATCAAAAAACCAGGCAGGAACACACAAGTAATCACTGTTAAGTGACAGTGGTACTTTAACCCCATCACGCACGTATGAAACAAGTCAACCCACACGCGGTCTCAATCCGTCACATCCAAGCAACCCCTGTTCAGTGAGGTTTCAATGACGGTGATGAAAATTGCAGTCAGTTTTGGTCTGTGATTTGCAGGAGAGGCGAAGTTGGACTAACAATGCTAGAAATGTTGACAAGACCACTTTCGTGAATAACGGTTGAGGAAGCATAACGTTTTCAACCATTTCCGTTAAAGTGGTCTGGCCAACTATCTATGAGTAGAAAAGAGTGGTGCTTTTGGATGACTCTTTCGTTTACGGCCAAATCCTGGATGAACATAATTATTTCTCGGTGGGTTTGAGCGTATTACAACGAAATTCAGATGGCGGCGTGGTTTCTATCGTGGAGTCCGGTGCAATTATCTGTTATGAAGGCAGGACGCAAAAATGCCATAATAGATTAGAGGACCTATCACTGTGTTCGAGGTAGTGTTACGTGAAGCGATATCATCTTGACAGGTAAATCGCGATTCGCTTGGTGACATAATGATGGTTAACCCTGAATGTGGCAGACAAACTGTCAGGTATCTCCGATGCAACTGACGCAAATCCGAATGCGAAAGTTAAAATCAAATTTTAGTAGCGTTCAGTTAAAATATATGTATCCGCTGATTAATGATTCAACCTTCTGATTATTTTTTCTATCACATTTCAATTACCTTTCAATTATCAATAGCTGGTGGGCCTACTTGACTTCGACCATTCACCTTCATACTATCCGGATCGATCCGATGTGTACTCATGTGTTCTGTCCTTCCATGTCTGTACTGGAAAACTTGACCGCGATAGTCTGAGTACCCACTGACAAACAACGAATAGCGACATCTCCATGGTAGTCAGTGAAAAGGGTAAATCTGTTTTGGATCCTTAATGTTGGGAATGTTGTGCAAGTTTAATGCAGTACCGTCGGCGGAACCCCGTCCTGTCCTGTTCATTTATGCAGTTTGTTCTTTTGTTCCGAAACCGGAATGTGACTGACGAAATAGAAGGATAAATCCGCGGATATGATTCTCCAAGGTGACCGAACTTTTCACACATACCTAACCGTTCCGTGGTCGAGTGAGTTGATACAGCCATCTTCTCCTTTGGCCGATAGACTCAAATCCATGGGCTACACAACGAGTGGTCCGTGGGGTAAATTATACAGGTTGGATTTAAGAGGCAGCGATAAAAGTTTCTGCTCTGCAATACAGTTTTGTAAATTCAGTCGATTCGACAGGTAGCAGAGGAAAGTAGCGAGTGACAGTTTCTGAAGGTTCGTTTCTTCCCGAGGAGAATTCTGGTGCTCACCGGATAATTACAAGTCCCAATATGTCTTCGTTAATGCCGAAGGCTGAAGTAAGGAGAAGAAATACAAATCCAGCTAAACTACACGTTTGCACGCAAGGGTGCGTACATACGGTGGCTGCGCATTAACCATTTGACAGCCAACCAGACACATGATATGATGAATCACAGAGTACAGTGAGATTTGACGTAGGAAATGAAGAGGCGATCCGGGTGAACTTTGGATGCGGAAACTGTCGTGACATTCATGGCACGCCCCTGACAGGATCTTCCAAGCTTTATAGACATGCACCAAGGGTGTGTGCTCAATTCTGTCTTATTGATCATTTAAGTTTGGGGAGATAACGAGGGCGGAGAGGAGTGGTTTGGAATCTTTAGAATTATGAAAGCAAATATTAACTTACCTTTACGAGTACGCTACTCGATAAGGAAGGAATTATATTCACGGAACCGCTCAAAGTAGGGTTTCAGCTGTAGCCCTGAAGATGTCTGGGATAGGTTCGATAACAGGTTTGTCCCTCTGCAAGCCAGTCTAGAGCTCTTGGCTCAAAATGAGAGCCACCAAAACTGATGTAATGCTTACTTAAATACGATCGTTCGAATTTAGCAAACAGGCGCTAAAACGAGGGAGAATGATTGATTCTTTCATGGCGTTCACTTTAGAGTTAGAATTTGTAAGGAAATGCACAACGGTGTCAAGATAGTTTTTTCTGGCCCGTAGCCTTGAGCTGCATTGCGCTGAGAGAGTAGGTGCAATTTTGTAATTAACTTTGCACTTACTAGCGCTAAACTCAATGTGGGCCGTGTAGACCACTCAGAAAGAGCATTCACACTCGCTTAAAATGGACGTCAGCCTGACTGTAATAACGCGCCAGATTTTACTGTCCTGCAAACAGTGTTAACTGAGGGGATAATCCGGGAAGGAAACCACTGATAAAGGCTACGAAACGCAGTAGTCCTAGAGTTGGAGTTTGCGTAACTCAACCGGAGCTCGGTTTAGAAAAGAATGAAGTGCAACTGAGCCACACGCAATAGGACCGAGTGAAATTATTAGATTCGAACGAACGGAGAAGGCTACCTTTAACACGTTAGCAGCGAAATTATTCATACGATCAAATGTTTTGGAGAATTCAAGACAAATGGCATTGAAATCGTCGACAATATCAACACCAGAGGTTCGATGTCCCACTGTTAACAGTACAGTTGTACTGCATGAGCAAAACTGAGAAAACCATATTGCCCCCTTCATACGAACTTTCGCCCTGATAAGTAGCTGGGCGGCGAGCCATAAACTAATGCTTCAAACGTTTCTACACGCCAGATAAAAGGGCTATCGGGCGTCAAGTCCTGAACAGTCAACTGTGTAAACAGAAAGCTTGACGAAACAGCCAGCCGTGGAGCCCCTTTGTGTAAGGACTAAAGACGAAACGTTATCGGATCTAAGAGATGTCAGTTCAATTTTCTGCAACTTCAGTAGTGGAGCAATCAGTGTGGTGTCAGCTGCGGTGATCCCATCAGGAATGGTAGTAGTGTGACTGGCATAGTGATTAGGCGTGTTGTTTACAAATACAGCACGAGCCATCTGAGAATTCAGGAGCTCCGCCATCAGAGATGGTAAGCCTTTTTGTGTATAAATTTTCTGAGGCACATAAGCTTTGAACTCACGGGTTTCCGGAAGAAATCTAAAAGGTTTTTTAGGGAGATTGACAGAGGTCTCTGTCGGGCGTCGGCCGATGTGAAATCCACACACCCGTGAACGCATAAGGCATTTTGGTATTGATATGTTCGCGGAGTTTGACATTTAGGCTGCAAACGTTTCGTCACCAAGTGAGGTGACACCATCAGTGCGTAAGTGTTTCAGCGTATAGTTTTGAATGTGGCGTTTGGTGAAGTTGGGTTGATGCCTGCTCTTATATAGCAGAGTGGGTTGATCTACTGGTCTGAATTCTGGTCGGTCGCCTTCCATCGTGTTTGACCTTTGACCTGACCCACCATTAGTTGATTTCGTTGCACTTGAACTTGGACCTGATGTCCGATTGGTTGCTCCCTGGAGTCTGAGTGGCTGCTCTCTGTCGTTGCCGCATTTTGATCTCGAATCGGATTGGTTTTGAATTGACTGGTTGTGTCGTCTCTTCATTTTGGAATTCCGTCCGATTGTTTTGACTTTGGTCTAATCAGTCCAAGTTGCTCTGTTTGGGCTTACCGGTATTTGGGCTTGACGGCGTTTACGTTTCCTCAAATCCTTGATTCGCGTTGGTTCATAGATTTTGTCTAGCTCGATGTGTTTGTTTATTGAACTGGTTGATGAGTACCAAGCTTCGAGAAATTCTCTTGCATGTTTGGTATTTGCCTGAGTAAGGATTTCTGCGATGTTCAATGAACAACCAATCGGACGGAATTCCAAAATGAAGAGACGACACAACCAGTCAATTCAAAACCAATCCGATTCGAGATCAAAATGCGGCAACGACAGAGAGCAGCCACTCAGACTCCAGGGAGCAACCAATCGGACATCAGGTCCAAGTTCAAGTGCAACGAAATCAACTAATGGTGGGTCAGGTCAAAGGTCAAACACGATGGAAGGCGACCGACCAGAATTCAGACCAGTAGATCAACCCACTCTGCTATATAAGAGCAGGCATCAACCCAACTTCACCAAACGCCACATTCAAAACTATACGCTGAAACACTTACGCACTGATGGTGTCACCTCACTTGGTGACGAAACGTTTGCAGCCTAAATGTCAAGCTCCGCGAACATATCAATACCAAAACGATCAACCCGAGCTACGAACAACATCACCGCTTTTTCCAACCAGTATGAAACATTGATTTCGGGGCGCTCACTGACACGATCGCAGATGTGGGGTTATGGTGAAATTTCACACGATTAAACGCTGACCCAAACCTCGACATAACAGAAGAACTGACGAGCTATTAAATCTGAACTCGCGTTAAAGAATCCACATCGGAACTGGACGAACAGCCTTAATGGTACGCCTTCTGTTGTTCGTCAAGTACATTGTTCTGTATTATATCAACTGTTGTGGATCAGGAATGCGATGGCGCAAGAGTTGTTATGTGCTTCAACATGACAACAAACAAATTCACTCATCTGCGCATGAACCTAGTCTCAGAACGTCACGAACGCCAATTCTTCTATGTACTAGGAACCATTTTGTGTGGCGCTGCACTCCAATGCTTGTATTTTTTCCGCAGTCATTTCAACGTCAAAATACATGCTCCTGCCTCACTACTGAATTTTATTGATGTGAGTATATCGTTCAATCGCTCGTCCTACCTACACTACCACAGCGTGCTTGCCTCTAACCTAGGACCCCATGCACCAGGCACCACTGAAGCATATATAAGTTATAAAACACACAGATATGGTACTCCTATATGTAAAAATTGCTGTTCTTTAATCGTTAATCGCTGAGTCAGTATGCAATCACTGGAAATTCTCAACGCAAGGAAACTAGCTCTGAACTCCGGAAGCATGCAGAAGTCAGATTTGGTGAACAGAACAAGATGGAACAAGCCGGAGCTACCGGAAACTCTCGGGAGCTTTTCCACATCATCCAAGCAACCGGTAGCAGGAAGCCAGTGAGTTAATTTGCGATGCTTCGGACGCCAGTCTGAGCATTTCCAACAGCAGCTCAACGGCTCTTCTGCGCCACTGACTACCCTTTTGGCTCTACTTGTGGTTGTTGGTCTGTTGACGTTTCTCCTTCCTCGGACACAAAGGCTCGTTCGAGGTCAATTTCCTGAAACATCAGAAGGTGCTCGAATCAGACGAACTTCCTCTTGCCTTTTTCATAAATTGATGCCTTGCCTTAGTTAAAGAGCTGACAGTTCTACTCCGGAAAGTTTGGGTCAGATGACTGCAGTCTCATCACCATTATCTATATCTTCAAAAAGAGCTCACGCACTTCGTGAATGAACTACCGAGTGGTTGACCTGATTTCCATCGCGGTAAAGCTGCCTGCAGCCATTGTAGTTCGTGAACCAATCGAAGCACGCGGTCAGCATATCCATAAAGAGGAAGCAGGATCTTGCCCTGGCTGCACCGATTACCTCTCCTTCTGCCAGATGCTTGATAGAGAAAGCTAACAATTTTGGTCTTTTTAGACATTCGAGTGATATTTGGATGGATTGACAAAGTTGCAGTGTGCGATTGTCAATTGAGGAAGGAGGTGTGCAATAAGCATGTCAACATACTGAAAGCAGGGTAGGATTGGGGCTTCTGGTAGCGTACACCCGAACTTCAGCATTTCAAGCAAGGTTCTACAAAGTTGTCCAGCCAAACCTTCCTTGTTCTCCTTTGCAGTAAACAAGTTCCTAGATTGTGCCTTGACAGACTGCCAAAATAATGATGTGGAACTGGCCTAAAGCAGTTGATTTCAAGACACGGTCTATACAAACTTCCTAGCTATAATACTCGAGGTTCCAGAACAGGACATCGTAAACAAACTAGCGGCTTCATTTCATCAGTTTGGTATGGCCTATGCACCTTGTAGGTGCAACGTTCTGTTGACAAGTTAGCAGGACCTTGTGCCCTGGTGGTGAGCCACTGAAGATGGGTGGATTATTGATGTATATCGTGAACTGTACCAACGCTAGGGGAATGTCCGATGAGACCACACATCGGATGGCGCTTGCCAGCCCACGCCATTTGTGCCGTACACATGATCTTAGCCTTCTCGTGAAAAGCCGGGTATACAGTGCTAGCTTACAGACAGTTTTGGTGTACAGTTGCGAAACCTAGTCTATCTATTTGGAACATGCTCTTAGAGTGTCCGTTTCCGATCCTCAGTGTCTTTGAAACATTAGCAAAGTGTGGTGGAAACAGTGAATTTTACCGATGTGTCTAGGTACGGATAGACGCTGTTAACCCCTAAGCACAATAATCTCTCCTCACAGGTTTGGGTGGCTTGCCCACACCTCACAAACACTAATCCATCGCCTGCCACAAGGTGTTTTGTTTGCGAATGGTGGGTTACGCTGGAGGCGCTAACGTATGATTTGAGTTCGGCGTATGAAAGCACTCACGCTGAAGCATGCTTTAGTAGAGCATCCCCATTTTCCTGGCTGAGGTGTGGAGAACAAAGGACATCTTTGATTAAGGACGCTGTCCGGTATAACGAGGAACAGACTTAAACGATGTTTGTATTGTTGTTTCAGTGTGTATCTGCGTGTATTTTTCCCTCTGCGTCTTTCTCGTTCAGCGATTCTATTTTTTTCTTCTCATACGTTATGGCAAGTGGTAACTCCAATGTTTAATATATTTGATATTTAATATTTGATAGAGTCACACATTGGATAGTGAGCGATTTATTGCAATGATTCAAATCCCCACTAAGATCAATTATCAAACAACTGTGTGTCGATGTGAGATTGTTCTGCCAGTCACTTTGTTCACCCGGGATAGCGGACAGAGTGTCTGTGTTGAGCACCTTGACACTGATAATTTTGACTGCCTCTCACAGCAGACTATTTCTCTCAAGCTCGTCATGCTGTCAGCCGAGCGACCAACGTGTTAGTTTGGTTTCAGCCAACCAATTGACCAAACCACTCTCGATTGTGTTTAATCAGTGGACGAAGTCTGTTGGTCTGTGGCTGTTGCTGCCACCTATTTGTGAGCTGATTGTATGCTTCGGCGCACTTCCGAAGTTCCGGTAACTTAATGAACCTGGACCTGGTAGTTGTTGTGTAGAGCCTAACATGAAGATACACAAATTACTACCACCCGGCCTAGCAACGTCGTGTGTGAAAACTATCCACAGCAATCGAACATGGACAATATTTGCATACGTGAAATTTGTGAGGTTCCAGCGTGGCTTCATAATTCAGCCAGTAAGCGTCTGTAGAGTTTGGTCATACTGTTTCTGTCGTTAGTTGAAATTCAGCCAGTGCCCAGATTTTTCGTAATTGGGTTTCATCTAAATTATAAAATCTGCCACACTACTTATTACTAACGAGTACTTATATTTTACAAATAATCCAACATCAATGGATAATACCAACTTCCCTCGGTTGTAAGTTACAGTTAAGACCATTATAAAAATTGATGGTACACTGAGTCAGACACTTCGAACTGGAAAGCTTATCTAACAGCTGATCGTGGTTCAATGTAGTACAAAGCGGCTGCAACGTGATTGACCCCAGCTGACTGTTTGTCCTTCATACGGAAATAAGAATAAACTAAAAGTGACAGTTGAGCCATCGCCTTCCTCAGAAGCGCGTCAGCTAACTTGGCAGTTGGCTATTCAAAATGATAAGAAAACTAAATACATGGAGACTGAATCAAGTGCAATACTATCCTGCATTACTCAGATCAACCAGATAAAGTTGTGGTGGATACCATCGCCCCATACTATACATCATACTGAGAATAGCAAGTTTGTCCATTCTAACAGGCTACAACATGACGGTCGTTTGTTCGGATCTGAAAATAGGGCTAATTAGTATATCGTCAAAAATCGTTCAATCAATAACCGTCTGAAACTTCTCTCGCAACATATGCTCTAAGTGATCTATAAACTTAAAAACAAGATATCTGTCTAGCATCTGATAATGTTCAACGGCTCCAGATATCTAATTTGCTTCAGATTAACTGTGTACTTTGTAAAAATGAGGGAACAAAGGATTCGAACTGAATAAAGACGACAGCTGATCAGCTCAGTAACGCTTTTGGTTTACCATAATGTCGTGTCGCAATTAGCTTCCCCTGTACTGGTCTCGAGAGATTTTATAAGGGTTTTGATTTTAGATTCGAAAGCAGTTGCCCAGTTCAAAATGCTAATTCAGGAAGGGCGAATACCAGTACTTCCGGTGAGAAGTAGGTTCTGTGTTGGAGGCTCTAACAGTCACCTCATGTGTTGACCTTGATTGTAATTGGCTTGGGGCGGTGTGAGTTATTTACGCTCTGGCTTATGATCAAGTGCATGAGGCGCGCGATGTTAGCATTCGAACATACACTGATCTAAGGCTCAGGCGATTTGTGGTTTCCTTGTTCTCCGGGCAAGTTAGGAATACATCAGTTTGATCAATGGTGGTCTATTCACAGATTGTCAGTCGTAGCTTATGCATGAGAGTATTCCGGGAGTTGTGGTTACTGGCCGTGGAACATGTAGGACAGGTGTGACACGGTTCTAACTCTTGCATGTGTGACCCCTCGTGTACTTCCCGAAGCTTACTAATGTGCAGGCGAGCCACAGTTGGCCGATGGGTTTCGGCTGACCTGGAAGGATATGTACAACCATTTAGTTAATCTCCCTAGCACCTCATTAGAGGGTGGTGGAAAACTTTATGACAAAAGGATTTGGACTGCAGTCGAGGGTTTGCCTAGGTATACGGAGCAGCTTTACGCTCGCATTGGGAAACAAATTTCCTAGGGGATTTCAAACGGTTTACGTACAACGGTTTGGTTCATCGTTTAGAACCTTTGGCGGATTGTTAGCACAAAGCAGAACGAATTCAATATAAACCCGGAGCCTACTTCTAACAAATGCATCTCATTCAAGGCCACCGTTTTCAATTCCATGGAAGCTAGCGTTTGGAACTTCAATTTCGAGCCTGTCGCACTTAACGTAAGTCGGAAGCGACAGTGTATCACGGCAGGCTCACATACGCTACTTCCGATATACGTTCGCTACTTTCGACTCAACGTCAAACTGAGCCTACTCAAGTTAGAATATCACACAATTAACTGTCTTTCAAGCAATCTGTCTGTTTATTCACAATTGTGGTGTCACCTAGATATGCACAACAGATCAGCTTTGTAGGCAGGTGGCCCCGAAGACCACACCGGTGAAGTATTAGTGAATAGTTTCCACTCGATACCTTATCAGCACCATGAGCATGGCGGAACCAAACCCACGACTTGTGGATGCGTTCCACAATTGTAATACAGATACTTTTTGTTTAGAGTGCAGGGTAGTGGTCACTTGAGCTGCAAGAAGGATTGAGTTAGTTTGCCTAACTATTGTATTTCTTCATTACTCCATTGTAATCCAAATTATCACAAAGTTGCCCCGATGGTGTTATTAACAAAATTATTGGTCTTGAAGGTAAGATTGCTAACTATTTTATGATTTCAAAGGGTTGACATACACAACTACAATATCGAATTCAATAATATCGGAAGACTAAAGTGCCTAGTATGAAAATTCAATGATACTACCTACAAAATTGTGTCAAACAACAAAGTCATAATTGAATGTGTGATTGATGAATGACGGGGAACCGTGTAATTAGTAATGGTCAGTGTAGCATCAGTTCAATGAACAGGGTCAATTCCGAACCGTGTACGGGGAGAAGGAATAAAGGTCAGTTCACCTGCAAGATTGTACACACATGGCCTACTGAGATAGGCTTGGCGCTATCGCGTCGTGTAGTACTAAGCAATCATTCACCTTGGTGGATCATATAAGATTTTATAGAAATACAACTATGTAGTTATGGCATTGCTCGTGGCCAACAGCCACAACAAACAATGAACAAGGTGGCTTGTCATGTGAGTTTAACGCGCTGGTCTTCTCCAACACTGGTCACGAGCGGTCTTACAGGTGTTTCGATTGGAAATCTAAACGCAGAATTGTCTTGTTCAAAATACTGAATCAAAATAGTGGAGATTAGTGCATTCGCCCAGAAGCATGGTCTCATAATCATTGATGCGTGAGAGCAGTGCTGGAGTTAATGCCGCTGATCTTGCAACGCGTGGGGTGACATGGTTCAAAGCTTTACTTACGCGACACTTGGCAGACGTCTCATGGAAACACTGTCAGTAAATTACTGAACCGCCCTGCAGAGTGTGTTCCGATGGCCGTAGGCACTTTTGAGAAAATCCCGGTCTCGGGTGTAACATAAATCGAGTCCGGCCGATCGAACAGTTGTGGTAGGGGGAATAAGGCAAAACGAGCTCGTCAGAAAGTCGAGTCACCGTTCAGTGACTACACACGCTTGGGGCGTTCACATCACGTCCTGCAGCGAGAAAGTTTAAACAAAACAAACTATCGAAACACATTAATAGTGGCATATATCAACAGTTTATCATTTTAAGCCCTGTCTGAACTCAAGAAATGTTAACACACAAGACCATCCAGGAAACTATGGAATATGGAACTTTTCAAATGCTTGCTAATCCCTCAAGTTCATTAGTACAGAGAACACATGATAACCCCTCTCAAATTAAGAACATGCAAGTCCGACCGTTGATTAAAAAACTAAACGTGTTGGATTCTTTAATGACAATTTTATTCATACCTGGAAATCACTGAGCAATGTTCACAAAAGCGATCCAGGTCATGCACAAATTTTTCACAGTGTGCCCGGTGTACTAGACTCATGGAGGTGATGAGTGCTTGTTCAACAGAACGCATTAAGGGGTCCTTGATTGGAACTGAATTAGAAGTGGGGTTGGTCCGACGCACACGTTCGTAAGCTACCCGAAGCTGTTCTCTCGCATGGTCTGTGATATTAGCCCAGAGGCAATTCAGTGGATTTAGCTCAGCCACATACGGTGTCAATCGAAGAACAGTCACATTGTGCTCTTTTAGAAGTGTGTCCAGGTCGGAATGACATGGAGCATCATCGTAGACGGCAACATAGCGTCCTGTAGGTCCATCGGCCTCCAAACATTCCAACACATCCAGAGCAAACAATCGACAGTGCTCTTGAGTATATAGACCCTGTTTCACCACGAATTTTACCAATCCGTTCACGGTCATTGCGGCCACTAAGTGAATTGGCCTACCCCGCACTTTCAACAGTTTTGTTCGCCTTGCTTTTCCCGATGTTCCACCATCATTTCTGCTGCAATTCACGTTCAACGAATGCTCGTCAATCCACAATACTTGTTTACCATGCGCACGATGAATTGCAAGGTTGTCCACGAGTTGTCTTCTTTTTTCTGGAAACTCTGGACATTGCTTCATCAAATGGCACGGTTTTCTAATTGTATACAGCTGGCCACGTAAATTGTGTCCGATGCAGGATCTTGAGACCACTTTACCAAATTCATCACGCACTTTCGTCCGCAAGTTTTCTAGCAGCAGACTGGGATCGATCGACAGCCACTCTAACATTGTGTTGACCTCCGCCTCAGTTAACTTCCTCGGGACATTTCCACCACGAGGTTTGGGAGTTTTACTTGGAATGTCTGCGGAAATCCACTTATACGCAGTACCCTTGTTTACACCATTTTCGGCAGCAGCCTCTTTCCAATCATCACCCCTTTCAAATGCTTCTACAACTTTGGCACGTGCCTCGTTGGTATAACGATGAAAAGTCCGTTTCTTCCCGTTCGTTGAGGGTTGGTGATTGTCAGGTTTGGGTTCGGGCTTTATGACGTCGGTGGACGCTAGTCCGGACATGGCGAAATGAACAGCGTACAGTGTTGTTCCGGTCTTGTTTAGATGGCTCAGCGGTCGTTCCTTTGTGCGCTGACCACATGTCGCATCGACCGCCCTGCCTCACTTTCTACCCAAATGGACCGTCGCGACAGGTCTGTCTGCCCCCACTCTTCACAGCTTGTTCCTCAAAATTGGTCAACCAATCAGATTGCCGAACAGCAACGATAGGTTCTGAATCAGCTGTGTGCTTTGTTGAAACTCATGTCCCCATTTTATAGAGTGACACCGCACGCCTTCGCAAGTTAAGAGCGCGAGCTCTCTGTTTGTTTTGAGCACCACGCACCCGTCCCATCGCTACATACGGAATCTTCTGAATGATTCAGGAAGTTGTTTCCCGAGCAAGAATCCCCAAGCGATTATGCTAGAATCCACCAGCTCCGCTAGTGAGCATTGAAATTGTTATGCTTACAAGTAGTTCGGTAAGTTTGTTAAGCATTCGTGGAAAATCTGGGCCCCGGTCGGATTCGAACTAGCGATCACCCTACCGACTCCACATGTGAAAGTTCTGCTCTCCCGGACTGGCTTCGCCACCCAACTAATACGGCGCTTGCAGCGTTTGGACACTCCACTTCTGCCGCTGGTTCGGATAGAGTTGAAATCGATATTGTTCACTACCCAGTCCCTCCTAAGTTAACACTTCCGCCGACCTACTTAGTACAAATCGATGGTCAACATATCAGTACGAGGAACGCATTTATTAAAACCGTCTGTAGCACGTTAAACATGTAGCCAAAAGTGGCCTAGCTGTTGTTTAATGAAAAATAAAGGCTGCTCGGTCAGCATGACAAGCTCAACCGACTGTCCATTCACCTCCCTACTGGCCATTGACGTTCTCATGGTTGCACGCACATTCGTATCATGCCCATATTCAGTGTGCATCCGTAAGTTTTCGTGACCTGCACCTAAGTGAACCATGTGTATGCGTGCACGGTTACGTGGTTTCCCATTTTGCATTGCCAGTCGCACGCTTGAATGCCTCATTCACAGATGCAGGGGCTCACCTATGGTGTTCGTCTGCGCTGAATAGACTGCGAGAATGGAAGGTGCCACATGGTGTTTACTTGGGCGAGACAGCGTGATTCGGCCAGCCGATCAATAACTATCACGTTAGCCACATCAGAACTCCCTCCGAGCACGAACCTGCCCATAAACAATCTGGTTTCACTTGTCAGTGAGCCGCCACACTTACTTAAAGACAAGACCTTATGCGTTGTAATATTACATGTTTATAATAGACGCTTTATTTATTCTCGCTTGCTGAGTAGAATATAGGCACTTACTATTCGCATACGTCTGCATAGATTCATTAACAACTAACCAGAGTGCAACCAGTTTCCGCGTATTCCCAGGAAAGTGCTCTCGTTCGTTTCAAGCAGGCAATTCTGCTAAAATTCCTTGTAACAATAAGCAATCAGATACTTGAATAAGCCGCTGCACAGCAAAGCATACAGTTTTTTGTATACACAGTATTACACAGGCGCATGAAACGGGGACCAGTGTAGATCGACATCCCATACCTAGCGGGTGGATAAACGTACATTCAAGATACGCATACGGTAGATGCTGAATACCGTCGTGATCCTTGTAGAAATAATGTTGTCTTGAGTTGCTATAAACAAGTCGAAATCCGCGACGAAATAACCACTTCCCAGATGAAAGGGATGAATAACAGTCATGTGTGGTATAACCTCCAGGATTCAGAACGCAGTAAATCTCACACCCTTATCGATCTACTTTGCTTTAAAACAGTTGCACTTATGGAGTGTTTGATTGCATTCTAATATTTTAATTCGCTATGCTAGCCCCTAAGCAGGTATTCAGCGATGTATATATGATACAAATGCAGTGAGCTTTAAGGTCCACGAGTATGTTGCCGACGGCACTGAATATTGGCTGGCGTAGTTTGAATTTTAACTCCAGCTGACACGCATTATCACTCAAATGGCCATACTTACACACTTTGTCATTACGTCGCATATGTCATTCGAGCCGTATGTCAGGGACCTACCGATGAGGATGCCGAAGATCAATATTTATTGTGAGTTCAAACAAATTTATTGCTGCAGTTTATTTTTGATGAAAAGCAACGAAACCACAGCTGTGGATTTGAATTCCTCTTAGTTTTGATGAGATTTGAAGCACATGTGTGAAATTCTCGAAAGCCACCACTGGCTCCAGCGACGTCTCTGGGTGCATAGATTGTTTGAGTTCTTTCAGACAATCATTTTTTCGTTAACATTGACTAGTCCTCTGGACTGGTTGACTTACTCGACCGACCCAACTATCGGGCAGTTATCGGTTAAGTTATCGAATCTCTAGTAGGATGCATATAGTTAAGACACATCCAGAAGAAGTAGACGTTGATCTTGGTGCACAGATAAAATTGTTTAATTAGGGATACCAGAAATTTTTGTCTGTCAACCTCATCTTACCTCTGGAAGTTGAATTCGTTATCAGTTGTGACCCGGGAATAGATTTTTGTCAGTATGGTAAGACAAAATCATCAAGGTGAGAAGTTGTATTAGATCATGAACTTTCCCAGGTGCCTCAAAAAACGCTGACACCGGCATGTAATGGAAAAGGCTGTAGTTGGTGTGCTTGTCAGCAGGCGTCTGTCTTTCGTATATTGTAGAGAATTTTGACTGCTTCGTCACAAACACAAGCTCACTAGTCGATGTCATTCAACCGTGAAAGAAAGAGAGAACTCAGTTGGTTTCATCGAAACACCAGTACGCCAATGATACCAAGTTCGCGTATACGGTGCCCGCTGATTTTAGGGTTGTGGTTTGCGTTTCGATGGGTACTCAGAGTCGTTTATTGTCCGGATGCCGTCCTTAGGCGTCGAATTCCGGAATCATCTTCGGTCGGGAATCGACTTATGCCATCACAACCACCCTAACTGTTCAACAAATGTCACGGTCGTGAGCATTGCATCCCTGTTCATCGAGTTCAATCGGCTGTTTGTTTAAGCAAGGGCCTACCGTCGCACGACTCCTGACCGGTCTGAGTGAGCGAATGTTGCTACACATAGATGATGTACGTTTGCGTTCGCCGATATGAGGGTCTGCAGCCTGTGTGGGTCATAGAATTCTACTCCACTGTCTAAGTGATGCGACTACCGTGACTTACAATCAATAAAAACAAGCGACTGACATATCCTGGCGTAAGCCGATGGCTGATGGCTAGGGACCAGTTTACATGGGCACGGTCAAACGGCGAAGGTGAAATATAGGTTATTTACCTGACGAATTGTGGAATCGCGACCGTTAATTTACCAGTTCCGATCTAATGAAAAGCTGCTTCTATAGACAAAAAAGGTTTACAAGCCGTTGGAGACAGGGTGGAATATACGGGCTTGATCATAGTGACCGAATCATATTTTGCCGTTTCCAAGATTTGAAGCACTATTTGTAAATAATGTAACATTAGAAGTCGTGTAGAACATACCCTATGTCGCGTATGACATTTCATCGTTCTGCAAAGTCTAGCTCGAGCTATCATTCCTTCAGTGTGTTCCGTTCTGACAAGTTTATAACCGTAGTGAAGTGCTGTGTTATTCTGAGCAATGCAGCCAAGGTTTTCAAATTAACTGCCCGATCTGTGTCACCTAAACTTCCAACCAATTCCGGGTACTGATTGCTGAACGGAAATGGATGCTTTCTACATCATACAACAGAACAATCTGAGATGCCCGGATTTCCTCATGTTCTACTCACGCATGAGTTCACATACACTGAGATTTTCCACGCTGAACTAATGTCATCAGACTTTCGGTATTGCAATGCCATTATGTATGCCCACTTAACCAAAAACACCAGACTTATTTGAAATGATATACTATCTTCAAGTTTTGATGCACCGTATGTGAGCTGTATCATGAGGTCATAGGATCTTGTGCACACCTGCTTAGTTGCGTATGATACTTCACAACTTCTTTTAATCTGCAAACTGGACGGGATATCATTGATTTGAGAGATTAACGATATCCATTTGCTTGGCACCAAATGTGGGGGAAATCTACTCGATTAACCGCTTATCCAAACCCCGACACAACAGAAGATCTGACAAACGGCCAATCCAAATATCAAGTTAAAGAAACAACATCAGGATTGGACGAACGGTCTCAGTGTTGTGCCTTCCGTTATTTGCCAATGCATCTGTACCGCATTCCACCAATTAACATGCACATTATGAGCGAATACGATCAGCCACTGACAGACTGTGATTTCTTTACTACTGTTGTACATCCATAAATTTGGCGTCTCAACTCATGAATAGCAACTACTTGCTGCTACCAGTACCAGTGTAGTGAGGATAGACGATCGCACCATACTACTCACTCCACTATTCAGTAGCCGCATGGATCGAAATGATCGCGGGATAAATACGGGAGACATATGGGAAGGATCGTTGGAAGACAAAATGATATTTAATGACTTTCGCCACATGATGGAACTGAGACATGGTGTCCAAAGCGACTGGAGCATCCTCAGAATAGTGCGGTATGCAAATGAGTGTTTTTGTTCCTAGTCCCGTTGAGACGCATAAGTGGTGTATTGGTTTCGCCAATAAAACAACCTCCGTGTCACCCGCCTTCTGGATTCACAACACTTGGTGCCGTGACCTGGATACAAGGATGGAGATCCNCTTGCGTGGGAGGTTTCAATTCAAGTACGATTTCTAGGGCTATTCGAAGTCGCTAATTCCGAGTATCACACAAAACTTATCTGTCATCCGATTATCGCTGATAAGGCATCGTTGGTCTGATTACTAAAGCTATTGATAGATAATTTTCGAATAATGGACCTAGAAGACTCGTATGAAAAGCCCTGATTCAACGGTGTACAGTGAATCTGCTGACAATGAAACATGTACCATTTGAAATTAACTGACAAAGCACTTAGTTCCTAAACGGACAATACGAATCATATGAAGTGATACATATCAGTATTATCTGGATCTAACCAAAAAGGTTAGTGTCAATTAAAAAACAGTTTCACAGCACTGTTGTTTACAATACTAAAACGTTTTCTGATGTTTCACACCTGCGTCACACAGGTGGGATGGCCATCTTACAGAAAGACGCTGTGAACATTTTTGGTAACCACTACCTGAGTGACCTTATTACCAACACCATGGACCCAGTACCAGCGACGATAATAATCTTAGAACAAACAAGTTTATCTTGTAAACAGTTTTCCGAAAGTTGTCAAGGCTCTGTGAAAATGAGTCACCATGCTTTGATGTCATATCCCACACACTACTAAGAAATGTACCGAAGAAATATCGAGACCATTGTGTAAACCACATTTCGCTGGGACGGCATGTTTCCTAAAGCTCTCTTTTATTCAGCGAGGTACACAAGGTGATTACGTTATGCACCAAACTTACGTATGGTATATGCAACCCCCCACGTCCACAGCCCACAGAGTAACTCCAGGATTATCCTCCTGAAGTTAAGGTCAACGATACATTTTCTTCGTTGATACTATACGACTAACGGCGTAACAAAAGGTTCTACACCAAAGTCACATTGCCCGTGAGAAAGACCTAGGAAAAAATTTTCAAAGGATTTTAGACTTTTCTTCAACCATGCATCTGTGGCCAAGAAACCAAGCTCGCAGTCTGGATTGCTCACCAGAATACCTGGTGGCTTTCAGTAGAAATAATCCTTCGTCGTGTTTAGTCCGACGAGACGCCTTAGTTGTCCGATCATGTATCCCGAAGAGTTTTGCTCTGACTGCAAGGTATTGATCCAGATACAAGATCTGGGGTCCCAACCAAAGGGCCTACCTAAAGCACAGACCTCCTAACCGAGTCGGGTGAGTGAACAGTCTCAACACATTGCTGTTAAGGAATGTTGGAGGTAATATAGGATTCTACACACCAAAATCAAGTCTCTTTAAGCAAGCCAGAATTGATACACACTCAGTGAAAGAATCCTCCATAAAACAGATTCATGAAAGAAACAGCACGGAAAAAGCTGAAGTAACTACAACTGTTATTTTGTGTTATAACGCGAAACGACCGAGCGAATGCAATCGAGCTGCAACGATCCCTAAGAAAATGTTATATCACGAAGAGACCGAGTGAACACAATTGAGCTGGAACGATTCCTACGACGCAATGATATTGTACGCGCTGTTTTACTGCGAAGAGCCGATCCAAATCAGACTAGGAAGGAAAAACACTGGTCTCCAGAAAGAGAGCGTTTACTGTCTCAGTCCGAAGTCAAATTACAAAAATGCAGCTATTGCGTATTTATAGCTCGTCAATCGACCAGATGAATAACAGGCGAAGTAGCGTCCAGTATGTAAATCGGCGCCAGAAATAAAAAAAATGACAGCGCATTAAAAAAAATCGAATTTACAAAAGTGGTAAATGTTCATTACCGATAAGTGAACAGTTTTTGGGATATGTGACATCCCCAACATTTTGTTTGATTCTTCTCTAGTTACTTTCCACGAAATATTGACGTATACAAAACTATCACGCCGTTGATTGGATGCCTGACTGGAACCGGATGCTTAAAACGTGCACTGATGAACAAAAAGGTGAACAAGGTCATCAACGTGAAATGCTCTCGAGAGGAGCCATTTTTCGATAAACAGACTGAGAACACAACGTTAGGAACAAGTTGTAATACTTTACGTTTCAACCACCTCGGCTGGCCTTTCTCAGGAGTGTTGTAATGGAAATCAATCTGTTTATCAGTAACGTGTTAAGCACGACGCCCAAACTGTTTGATTCCATTCGTACTAAATTTGGTGCGCATACCTTAGAACAGAACCATTGTTTCTTCTCGCATACCGATGCTGAGTTGCTGCCGATTCGGTGAAGAGCGGAATGAACGAACGAAGGTCAGACCCAGGATCAGCTGAGAAATGATGTATCCACGACTCAACGATGTTCATCTATGGCCACATGAACGACCAGCACCAACATAAAAAAACAAGAATTTCTTTATTCTAGCTAAGTGGGTGAATGCTTCATATGCTAGATTGACAGATATGGGATACATTCGTAAGTCTGTTTAGTAGGCAGTTCAAAGAATTATGCGTTCCTGGGACGGAGTGTAGTAATTTGGGATAGCGATTCTCTCAGTATGGATTAGAAGTATGGCGGGATCATAATCACCTTCATAGAATGGAGCGATAGGGAAAACAATATGGAGCAAGCTAAGACTAACTGCAACCGGCAACTAGTTAGACTCTTTGGTGAAACGAAGTGGATAGATGGTGTGCATCGAGTAGTTAATTTTTATCACGGATTGTTTGGCCGGTCCATTATATGCTGAAAAATGACGTATTCTCACATTTAGTTGATCACTTCCACTACCCTTCATCGTCTTGGTTAGCCCTAGCATTCGAATGCGCTTGTTTTGGCCCAGTCTGTCCTCAAGCGTGCTGACCTTGCGGGCCCATACGCCATTCATGAGGTGGCTTGCCTCGCCCGAATCAAACCTGGGTCACTTAAAGCCAGAACGGCCTCGTAATGGTTTGCCACCTATTTCAGACACTGTGCGCCCGGGCTTGAAGGCCACGATCAACCGATTACTTTGAGTGTTTCAGGCTTGCCTTCAGCTGTCACGACAGACATTGATATGTTACTGGGACGACTCTTGTTCGAACAACTGAGTGAGGACTCTCTAGATTTACGCGGCCCTTCGGACGACGACAGCTGAAAGCCATGATAATACACGCGGGTCATTCATGCACCCACAGACATGCGTTAGGTTTGTCAAACGTGTTATCCTTCGCGTTCTATGCCGTACGGACACAGACAGGCACTTAGAGTTCAGCTTGTACGTGTAGACCAGAACACTTTTCAGCCTGGTAATTGGTTGCAGGCGAGATACGAACTGCTCTGTAACAAAAAGTCGTTAATTAAAGCACAATTTCATTGTCCAGCTTGCAAAATCCTACACCACTCTTACGCTCACGTTTATTACCGGCATTCCATTCCACAGCACACGGGCGGTTTCTATTCATGCGTCGTGTGCGCCTCTACCTGGTTTATGTGTGTAGCTAACGCCTTCTGTTGTGTTGTTTTTACCAACCCTTCCTTGTCCGTTGATCCGATTTCGTTGGCTCGTCCGGTTGCCTGTGTTGTCCGCAATCCGTTCGGTGTGGGCTTTTGCAACGTCGAGTTGTTCTACCGAGTGTTGGAATACTCGCACCGCCGATTTGGTCACCCACCACAATCGTACAAGTGTGAGCCCAGATTCAAACTTCGAAGTCGGAGTCAGGAGGCTTATCCCAAAAAAACAGACCTCCTAACCGAGTCGGATATGCGAACGGCCTCAACACGCCGTTGCAACCGCATCCATCACGACCAAAATGTAAGTGAACGCACATTTCCAGTAAGGTCGCTCCGCTCCATCCTTTTAGTGTTTTGAACACCACAGCTCATGGCTGATAAAACCGTTTGATGGCACAAGTCTGTTTCGGTGCTTAAAAAAAGGTAGCGCCAGGCTGAGAGCCGGTATGTGTCAGTGGGTCCAAATGGAAGAAGTGAAAATACAACATTTTACTAATGAATTATAACATCACCATAGCTCTTTCCACCAAAAGCTAGGTAATAGAAAGCTGCATTCACGAATGAAACAGAATAACAAATTATCAATATACTGTTCAAAACTTAACCCTTTTCCCGTAAAAACTGAGGCCTGTCATGCCGTGTTTTTAGATTCACCGTACCACATGTGGGCTCTAACGTGATGTTTTCTATCCATCCTACCACAAGTGCAAGTGTCGATTTGCATGTGTCAGCTTTGTACACAAATGTTACCCAGGTTGAGATGCTGTTCTCTGGAAAATTGTACTGTCTGGAAAAATATCATGCACGAATTGGGCTGGATTAACCAACATGCTGGAAACACATCTCACCGTTGGACCGCAACTAAAGGAACAACGTGTCGTTTTACGGGAAGCAAATACCGATACGGGAACCAACTTTCGTACTCTACAGATGAACCATACGCAGCATGTAGATATTGCTATATACCATAGGCTAGAACTGGCCACATTTTCCTAATGTACACTTGTCGATGCCGTTTACGGTATTACACGAGAACATCTGTACACCCCACTCAATAAGTATTCAGCCTCCATTTTTGACAGCTGTTTTTAACGCATATCTGTGAGAAATAACCTAGTATGTCATGCACTAAAGTGTCCATTCTATAGCATAGCATCACACACAAAGCAAAAACGGCACAGTATTGAGTTTGTAATCCGCAGTATGGTTGCTCAGGTTCCGTGCTTCATTCAAAGCTGATTGAATATACTAGGTATACGAATCTGCCAGTTGGTTGCACAAATATGCTGTTCACGCGACAAGTCGATGTTACACAAAAATACAAAAAAGAAAGGAGTAGTATATAAACCATAACTACATAAGAGATACTGAAGATGTTGTATGTGGTTTTGATTACACAAATTCATTTTCCGTAGGTACGATGACAGAAAACTTTGCAAAGCAATCCCGTTGTATTCTAGGATTGTGGCCATTTTGACTTACCTCAATGTTCGTGGACGTTGTGTGTTGTATGATGAAGCCACAACCATACAGTTCATTCCCTTAGTCAACCGCTGCACGGTCATCTACAAGTCGTTCTGGGTAGCCAATTTTTAAAATTAATGTATGTACAAAGGACAAATCATTGGAATTTGTGTTCTGTGTACATGTTAACAGGGCTCTACAGGCCGAGCAGTTTACGAGATTTCGTTTTTACACCGTAAGGACAAAGTCATTTAAATGGATACACTGGCAAATCCATGCGCCTTTCGTTTTCAGCCTATGGTGAACAGGCTCATCTACACACCGAGTGATTACATACAAGGAGGTCAGTTCTGATTCTAGTTCAGAAGTCACGTGAATGTGGGACGAGTTGAGAATGTCTAACACATCGGTCGGATTAGCACTTCGGTTAACCACGTATACGATGTCGTCCACATATGAATTGCATACACAACATACCTAAACATCTTTCGGTTGGTCATTTCCGAGCGACAGTGCATCTGTCATCAAATTGAGTTAGTCACGTTGATTGCGTTGAAGAATTAAAAAGTGCCTACCTGGAGCTATATGTAGACAAGACCATGTAGCGTCACTGGAACATGGATGAAGTGTCGCTAGCTGAAACACAAACGGTATACACTTCTTTACCGCCTGCGGAACTAATCACCAGAAAATTGGACGTCGTTTTCAACAAAGCCTTCTACGCTGCCAAACTCTACGTTTGGTTGTATTCTATTTCAGCAAGGTGTCCACAGTTAGAACGTGAATTGAATGCTTCCGCTGCTCCTTTCTGTGTACACGCACTCACTTGTCGTCATATGGGTCGTACGACCAGACGCTTACCTCGACGTGATCATAATCCAACCAGCATCCATAGTGGAACTGAAAAGAGAATTATTAGGGTTGTGATATCAAAAGAAGCTTGGCCTGCGAATTTGTTTAGTACATGAAATCCCGCACAGGTTATGTGAAAAGATAGGACAACGAATGTGTAAACTTTTTTGTATGGCTGACATGTATCTACAGGCATTGAGCAGCAGTACATCGTCATTTACACACTATTCCAATAGTCGCTTCTGCCCCTAGTCTTCCTGGCGTTGTGACCTGCATTTCAGGTTCTGTGTGTATGCACCATACTACTCATAAACGAAGCTGCCTGTTATACAGCTGTTGTGTGTATGTGTACGTTCTTTACAAGGCCAAAACGTACACCTCGTGTCTGATTGGCTACTAACGCCCGAGTGATACATCGCGACTATGGTTGGTTTAATTCTGACTTGTTCACTGATTTAATGTCCTTTGTGTAAGCCTACTGGGCAGATTGCATACATACAACAACAACGCTGACGTACACATCGTTGATTCGTTTCATGTGGTAAATCCGGCCACTTCTTTTCGCCCGAATTACCGAATCAGTGACAGTCGGTCGAAAACCGTAAGAGGCTGAATTTTGCCCACGATAGAGGCGATCAGACTTCGACTGGGTAACCCACCCTCGTGGGCCAACCAACGTTTTGTTCGGGCTTTGTGACTGCCACGGCTTATTCTCCATACCATGACCAATGAAACGCTCACGCTTCCAGTTACGTCATACTGGTTATTTCTCTCTACGACGTGCTGGACTTCATTTGAACTTGTTATTCGTTTTTGTCTATTTCGTCCTAACAACAGTGTTCCACATTTAATTTCAAAGTGACACACTTGATCGCAGCCGTCGCATTCAGGTAGGATTTCTAGCCAGCCCCTTTCGAAAAGAAGCATTAGACTTGAGTTCCGCTCTCAACTTGAAATTAACCAACTCCCCAACTACTTATCAGTTACACATTTAGTCCGCCGATGAACAAACGAAAATGAGCATGATTGCCTCACTGTTTTCAGGAGCAACGAACGCTAGGGACTATTCTGGAAGTGTTCAGTTCACAGTATCACACACACAATATCACTGATCTGAATGACTACGACAGTACACTTCAGTGTATACATTCTTCTCAAGTAAGGACATACCAGTGAAGTTTCTAGGACGCAACGTGCATTGGGATATTAAGGCATTCAAGTAAACATACTGGCTGACATCGATTACCATCGGGCTCCTTCCGACTAACTGCAAATGGTCAACATGTCACCATTCGTAAAATTCATGTGTTTTCGAACTCATTACTTCATCAGTAAGTAAACTGCAGACTGTCAAGAGTCTTGGGTATAATCCTTCCCAAGCTGGTCAAACACAAGTCCAATCCTTAATGAAAAAACAAGCATGTGTTGACTTCTCGAGACAGAGTATTCACAGATGTAATTAGCTCAGTACTGCTCACAAAAGCGACCCAAGTCATGCGCAGGTTTCTCACAATTTTCCGGACTTACTAGACTCATGGAGATGACTACTTGTTCAACGGAATGCAATGAATCCTCGGTCAGACACAACTGTCTACGTAAATAGTGTCTGATGGTGTATCTTGAAACCGATTCGCCAAATTCGTTAAATATTCCCACCTTCAACTCGTCAAGTATAATGCTTGGATCAGACGATAGCCAATCCAGCACTGTGCTGCTCTCAGTGTCGGTTAATATTGCCGGCTTGTGCCGGAAGCGAAGTTTGGATTTTTCTCTGGGTATGGCCACGGAGATGCAGTTGTCCATAGCATCCTGGTGCGCTCCATTTTCGTGGGTAGCTTCCCTCAGGTCCTCAAACCAGTCAAACGCGCGAACGACGTTAGCACGAATCGCACCGTGTTGACGTTTCCTCTGTTTTACTGATGGGCAGTGGTTGTCAGACTCCGGGTCGGGCTTTAAGACATAAACGGGGGCCAGCCCGGACATTGTGTGAAACCTCAGACGGCTGAAGGGCACACGTCCCAGCCGTATGTGGACAGTCCAGTTCGCGCTGCGTCTACTCTTTGTCACAGCTTGTCTGGACCATGCCAGCCAATCGGGTTGTGAGTCAGATGTGCGGCCTGTTGGATGTAGCCCACTGAGTTTCGTATGCTGACAGTGTGATGGGTGCGTGCCTTACGCGTTGTCGTGACATTTGGCGCTGTTGTCTTGGCCGCACCAGGTCGTTGGCTTCTAACAACCGGAGCGTTGCAAAGACCGAACGACATCCTAAGGAATTAGTGTTGGTAATGGTTCGTCAAGAAGGCGGTTTCTGGTCTGTCATTGCACGCCATTAGTAGGTGCCAGTAATCTGAAATAGGGTCCACGAGAGATTTCACACTAGCTTCGTATAGCCGTGTGAAAACTTCCTGTTTGGGGCATTGATTGTCACTCGACTTACCTCTCCCGAACCAACACGAAATCAGCAGGTTTCATATACTTTTATAGCTAGTAGTGTCGGCTGAGAAAACGGGTTGTTTCTTCACTAGACCACTCCTTTATCCAGCATCCCGCTTAACAACTCTACTTCTGGAATCAAGCTGAATCATATTCTCCTGTATATTCGTCTGCATTCCGCGCCTGGTTACGGGTTTCTCAACTATTCGGTCGATTTACAAAGTTCGTACTGGTTATCCGCAGTAGTGAACGGATGGACGAATTCATCAACACTGCTTAATGGTTGAGAAAGAATTTGTGGTAGGGATTTGGCCCCAACCCAGCTCACCTGACATCGCTCTTCGTCGTCACTGCCATGCGGATTGTTGTGTTTAAGCTTATTGTGATGGGTGACCAAATTGGAGTCGTGACTAGTCCAAAACTCGGTGTAATACCTCGACGCGGCGGTGAGATATAGCCAAAACCCACAGTGGGTGGACAGCGAGCAACAGCGACTGGATGAGCCATATTTCACCGAAACCGGATCAACGGACGAGGAATGACAATCAGAAAAACCCACGATAGGAAACGTCAGCTACGTGCATCAAACTAGACAGAAATGCACAAGTCGGTTAAACGGAAATCGCAGCAGTTTTGTGGACTGGCAGCCCAGTTCCTAAACACAAACTAGAGCGTGGCGAGAGAACGTGAGAGTTGAACAATAAAGATCTTGCTTTATTGAACGACTTTTTACTACACTATGTTTGCCTTCAGTGGACACAGCAGGTCGATACCTATAACTTGGCACTACTTGAACTTTAACCCTCGATCTCCACTGGAGTCTCAGTAACAAGACGAGTAAGTTGAGATGCTCCCGAGGAATCAAGACGCTCTGTGTTGGAATATGGAGTGGGCGCACGCAGCTGGATCAATGCAACACCACAGGACGGCCAGAACACCATAATGGACTGATCACTATGAGATTGAGCCGATATGGAATCGAAGTAGCAGCCTTGAGTGAGAAAAGGTTTACAGGCCAAGGTAGGCTCTAATAAGCAGGCGCTGGGTGCACCTGCTATCTGACAAATCACCTGAGAGACGGGGCTCGGGGTCACGGTTTCTGTTTACGCGGTCGCTGACTGCAACAATGCTTTGATGGTAAGTGAACTGCACGATATCAACACTCAAGTACTGTCCACACGCCTGCGACTCGGTCGGGGCAAGTGTTCCACAGTTTCAGTGTCTGTGGTCCAACTTTCTGTCACGGCGATGATACAAAGGACGGGTTCTATGACCAGCTGTCCGCCACAGTCCGGTCGACAATGGTGAGCGACCGGCCGTTTGTTCTATCTGAATTGGACGTTCGATTTGTACGAGACTCGGTAGCCTGGCCGAGAGTCCTCGGATCCTGCGGCACCAGTACAGTGAACGAAAATGGTGGAAGTCTGCCCCACCTGTGTGCTACTCACGAGCTGCCTACCACAATCACGCGATTCTAGCTGGATGCGAGCGACATCACGACGTTGACTAATCTACGAAGCGGTCAACATCATGTGGTTGATTACTTGATTGTGCGGCAGTGTGACATTCATGAAGTATGTATCACGCGGGTGATGCGCAGTGTTGAGTGTAGCGCAGATCCTAGGCTGGTCAGGACCAAATTGTTTATTTATGTTTCCAAGCCTGCTTATTGTAGGTCATTCGAACAACGGCGAAAATCGGATGTCAAACGATTGCAGAACTGTAATGCACGGACTGCTTCCCAGCATGCTGTCACCGCTCGTCTGAAAGACGCTTTTGTATCCACTACCCTCGAAGGTATGTGGCAACACACCAAGAAACAGATCACTGAAGCAGTTACTGTGAAGATCAGCGTCGAACGTCAGAAACTTCCGGACTGGTTCAATGACATCAACGTGGTTATCACCGCGGTTGCTGGCTCCACAACTGACCCAGATCACGAAGCGAAGAAGGCCACGTTTCGGAGTATCCATCGGCAACTGGCCGGACATGCTTCCGGAGTCAAGGACGACTGATGGAGGAAGCAGGATGAGCGAATGCAGAGCTACACTGATCGCCGACAAGACGGAGTTCTATGATTCAGTTAAGGCAATTTTCGATCCATCCGTCCAGTCTACCAAGGCACTGGTTAACGGGGACATCGGCTGTTCGTGCACCCAGTCAGAAGGTATGGCGCAAACACTTTGGTAGCCTACTAAGCCGTCCTGCTACCATTGACTGGATGACTGTGAGCAGTCTGCCGCAAAAGGCTATCAACTCTTCACTTGCTCTCGCCTCCGATTTGGCAGAGGTGCAGAGAGCGATCAGCCGATTGTGCAGTGAAAATGTCGCAGGCGTGGATAGATTGCTAGGTGAAACACGGAGGAGTGGCGGGCCGGGGTTGGAATGCGCCTTGCTGCAGGTGGATCATTCCATTTGGGAGCAGGAAGAAATGCCACAAGAGTTTAAGCATACTACGATAACACTGTTGAAAGGTAGGGGTAGCAAGCACTGCCCTGACAGTTATCAGGGTAGCAACTTGTTGAGCTGCGCAGGTAATGTGTTCGCAAGAATCCTCCCGAACCGACTGAATGTGGACGTTTTGGGGGGCAATTTTCAGTGTAACAGTGTGGGTTCCCACAGAGTCACAATATGGTCGACCTGGTATCTGCTACCCCACAGAATCAGAAGTGCCGGGAACGCAACCAGTCACCGCATGCCATCTTTGTGGACGTTATCAAGGCGTTTGCTTCCGTGATCCGCGAGGCGTTGTGGACGATGCTTGGTAAGTTTGGATGTTCAGGCCAGTTGGTCAGTTTTATTCGAACGTTGCGTGCGTACATAAAGGCGAAGGTACAGTAGTGCGAAACGATCTCTAATGATTCTGACAGTGTCACTGGCATGAACCAGGGTTTTGTGGTAGCTCCAACCCTGTTTAGTGTATAGTTGAATGCCACATTAGCATTTGTTTTTGAGGACTCTGTGGAGGACAGCGTTGAGGTTGAGTACAGGAGGGATGGGCACTTACTGAGTATTCGACGTTTCAGTGCCCCACTTGGGTTACATACCTCAACGATGCGTAGGTTTCTGTTCGCGGATGACATCGTGCTGTTCGCATACAGCGGGGACGAACTGCAACGACTCGCCACGGCTTTCGCGACAGCGGCGTCTGAACTTGGTTTGAAAATCAACATAAGTAAAACATTTCTTTTATTCTAGCTTTTTGTAGGCGGATGTGTTGTCTGAAATTTTTATCAGTGGGGCTGTTTTCAATAGCTGCGCGGAATTTGACTATTTGGATAGTAATTTGTTCACAGATCTGTCCACGGACCACTAGTTGTCAGATCTTGTGCTGAAGGCTAGTGTTGTTGCCTGGAAAAACCACAGCTTGAAGTTGAGCACTGAACTCTGTGTCTACCGTTCAATAATGCCGACCATACTGCTATACGGTAGTAAAACGTAGACACGGTATCAGTGGGAGGTGAGCTATCTGGGGCGCTTCCGTGTACAGTGTCTGAAGCTCATCTTGGATATTCAGTGGCCGGATATGGTTCCGAACACTGAGGTACTTTGGCGAGCGGACATGGCGGAATGGATACTCAATCACCTTCGTTGGCTAGGTCACATATGTCGTGTGAACGATGACAGTACCCCGAAGCAACTGCTGCATGGAAGACCGAAAACAGGTAAGTGAAAACCTGGTGGCCAAAAGCGGAGATACCATGATGTTATTCAGGTGAGTCTTTCGCGTTGCAACATTGATTTTAGATACTGCGAAGATTTGCTGTTGAACGGGACAATCTGTGGAAATATGCTGTGAATGAGCGTCGGCAAGTTCAGTGAGCATTTATTGTGCGGCAATGGACGAAAGCGCGCGACACGCAAGGAAACTATCGATGCCATAGGCCGTGGTGACACGACTATAAGGCGTTGAGATGTGTGCGAACGAGAATGCACTGACCGTTTGGGATTAAGAGATCACCAACACTGGCCAATAGACAACGAGTATGTTATGGTCAAGTAGGTCATATCACTTACATCCATTTTTTCCTGATTAACGACTACCGTCATTTGGAACTCACTTGGTCCCCTCTTCAGAAACCTGGATGCCTGTGGCCTTCCGCCTTTTCCCTTTTTTGTCTTTGTTGGTGAGCTGTATGGTGAATATTTTATCTGATTTCTTCCAGTTCAATTTTGCGCTTCGGGTTTACTACAATTCCTCTTTTGTGTGCACTAACATATACTCATATAGTGAAACGCTTCTTGCGTTATATTTTCGGTATTTTCTTCCCAGTGTAAATCACATTATTGCAACCTCTCTGCTTATTTCTCTCGAGTTGGGAGCTTCCATTTGAACCTAGCCCATCAATTGACTAACCAGCATTAGCCGGCTGGACGCGAAAGCCACACTGATATACCCCTTGGTCTTATTCCTTCGGGTTCACACGGGATACGTGGCGTGTGAGTGGAGCCGCAAGTGGTGCGGCGGAACCCACTTGTAGTGATGATTAAGCGCAACCTTCCTTTGACTTCGGTCACTGTGACTGGCTAATCGGGCCGGATGCCACCAACCGAGTAGTGGGTGTTCATTGTGACGTTTCAAGTCCACAATGGGGTCCGTTGTCAGACCGTGATGAGGACATAATTGCAATTAATTTACCGACTCTTCAGTATGTTTGTCCGCTTACCAGCCAGTGGGGTGCAGTGAGTACGGTGATCGATGTGTCTGTTGAATGCAAGGTGAAAAAAGATTGACTCAAAGACTAGCCCTTCATGCTTCCACTTTGCTAATTCGACCACAGTAAGGTCCGCCAATTCGACCTCGTGACCTAGAGTTGTGCGCTGTTTTCAAAGGCATGATTTTTGGTCTGCCCTTCTCAGTGCTAGGTGGTGTTCGTTTAAACGTATCTTCAGCTGATTATCAGCTTTGCCTACGTAGGCTTGGCCACCGCTTGTTAATGCACTTCAACCGGAACTCTGATTTTACAAAGCTTACTACGAAGGCTGTTTGTTGTTCTGTGGGCAATCTTAGCTCCAGATTTTCCAATAATACGCTCGTTCATCATCGGGTCGAGTTCTGGTGCATGTTTTTTTGAATGGTCTCAGGGTAGGCCAGAATCAAATACCCTCTCTTTTTCAGACAAATTTGGAAAATCATAGTTTCCGGTTTCATAACCGTGAATTTTTGATTCGTTCACGTTAAACAGACTGAACGCGAACATTCTTAGGAAAAACGGCATATCTTGGCCTGTTCGAAAGTGCCGAATCCTGAGACAACTTGCAAAATGGACTCTTTGCGAGAATATCATTAAGGTCACTGCAAGCGTGAGTCAGTGACTAGCCTTCACCACAATGGTAAGTAGGTCACGAGTTACAGGTGTATGGCAGCCAGGCAGCACTAACTCTCCCATTCAAATGCCTAGAGAACCTACAATAATCTATTGAACAGAATAATTGGTGGTAGAGGAGATTTGTTGCAAATCTGCCTCCAGAGACCGCTCTCCATGTCTGTGTTTGTGTGGGCACGACTGGGGGACTGATGCTGTGTGATTCGCCTATCATCAAAGAATTGATGTGGTCGACAACTGCGAAACAGACACCACACTACCGAGCACATACTGTCGGATGACTTATCCAATAGAATATGTACCTAGCATCTGTTTCTGGGAGCTTACCTTAGTGTATGAGCCTGATTTCACTCAAGGCTACATCGATGCCGAAGCTTCTCAATTCCATGGTGATCAGCTAAGGCGGCGTTCTGGCCATCCGGTGATGCATGAACGCATATCATTTTTCGACGGACGTATTGTGTTCACCCACATGTCTGAGGTTGACCTATGGGACCTCAAACAATGTCTCAGCCTAAAAAACTTGGCCTGTAGGACACAAGATAAAAGGCTTTCTCTAATGGCTAAAAAAGTCTGACTCACTTGAGACGGGTGGGCTAACCAGAACCGGAGGTGTAGCGAATAAGACAGTGGCGACTCTTTCCGACTAATGTTGCGCATAGTCGATGGACCGCAACCAACACCAAACTTCTAAGAATTAGCGCAAGGTTTCCGAACTTACAGGACAGTAGACCGGCGTGCACGATCAGCTGCCGGGCGATCGGAGTGCTCTGCGAGTGAAGATGCAATTCTTAACCCCCTCCTTCCGTACACCGAAGACAACAGTGTTGCAACCATAAATATAGTTCTGTTGTATATTCAGAGACTCGTGCTTAGCTGCCGAAGCCCTCCTACACATTCAGTAGTGCGAATTAAAAACTGACGAACCTAACTGCTTTTAGCTTGTCTGCTCCCCTTCAAGCTATCTGATTTGGTCGAACCCGGAAGAGTGGAAGTGCTGGTCAGCATAGCCCATCGGATCAAAAGAATACACAATCCTGACCATTATGCCAAGGTAGCACAAATGACCAAGGGACAAAGGAAAACACACTCCACTTGGAAGCAAAGACCGGTCCCTCAAAAACCCAGGGATTACCTGTTAGAATCTGTGTTTGAAGGACAGAAAGCAAAGCACTGACTGCTATCGGGGCACCAACCTGTTGATCTGTGGTCGAAAGTTGCTAGCAAGAATCCTGCTGAGCCTAATCGATGCGGACGTCTAGAAGGCCGATGATCCTGAGGAGCATTGTGGGTTCCGGGCTAGTCACAGTACGATCGACGTGGTGTTCGCTGCTCTACAGATCCAGGAAAAATGTCATGAACGCAATCAATCATTGTATGCCTTCTTGGTGGATTTCGTCAAGGTCCTTGATTCCGTGAGCCGTTGTGGACAATGCTTGGTAAGCTCGGATGTCCAGGTAAGTTGGTCAACGTTATTAGGCCACTGCGTGTGAGCGTAAATGGTAAGGTGCAATTAGTTGGATCGACGAAATCCACGGCTCCTGGTCTCCTAGTCCTAGTGTAGTGAACGCGAACGATCGCATAATACTACTCACACCATTAGTGAGGCAGAAGCTTTGGTTTTGACATTAAAGAAGCCGCGGGAAAAATACAAGAAACATTGGAGTGCAGCATGGCATGAAGTGGTTCTCGGTACATACAGGAACTGGGCATTGGCGTCCGTGACGATCTGGCACCGGTGTCGTACGCCAATTAGTGTATTTGTTTGTTGTCATGTTGAAAGGCATAACTCATGTGTTGGTTTGAAACTCTGTCTTCCATGCATGTAGCTTTTCATTGGCCTTCGTATGGCTAGGCAATTACCACAATAGCACAATCCGTTAAGGAAATATCGTATTTTTGGTTTATTCATTTTCACTCACCAGTGCATATTTGTTCTTAGCCAGGCTTTGCCTTTCAAACGCTGGGGCGGTTACGGAGATGTTTGTGAGCAGCTATGTGTAACCGATCGTGGACGGTGGTGACCAGAACATTGAGCTGATGGAGCCGAACGATTTGGCCCGAAATACATTTAAACCATGTCCCGACTGTGATTACAGCGGCGACTAGGGAACTGATCGTTGGGTTTTGAGGCCAGCTTTTTGGAATAAGTTCTTTGGGGAAGCCTTTTGGTCAGAATTCTCGTGACGTGGTTTGGACGCCAGACTTTGTTTTCGGGTGTGTGACGGTGGGAGGACTTGTATGTTTACAGTTGTTGGTTCAAGCTTCCGGGCTGTGTTGATTTCACTGTATGGTTCGTTCTTTTCGAACTACAAGATCCTACTCCGTACCAACGTTCTACATTCCGCAACACAACTATGCACGCAAACTACACATTGTTCGTGCAGAAGACCGAGTATGTGTGCATCTAGCGAGTTCCACCACTCTTCAGTCAGAACAAGGCTGGGTCAACCAACAAAATAAGTGCCAACGTGCACTATATTTCAAGTCTGGACCTAGCCCTGCACTGGTCTGGCACCTAGAAATCGCAAGTCACTGTAGTTAGACAGGTGGTCAAAAATGGCTAGGAAGCGAAACCAGTTGTTTTGAAATCTCTTAGTAAACTTAACTTTGTTGCGAATCTTTCGCGATTTTTAGGAAATACCTAGGCCTAATACACTATACTAGATTCGGCATGTGCACATGTATTTCAATGCTGTAACTTTTCTGAAGTGAACACATCTGTTGTACTCTGAAAAAATTTCTTCCTCGCGTATCAGTGAATGGAGCCCAATGTTTATTCACTAAGACTCGTTGAATAACCCCATTGGAACTCATGACGAATTACCTCTGTGTTGATCAGGCACAGTGGAGACATTGAGGGAAATGTTCTATGACCTTGTGTGCCGGAATGCACTTGTTTATTGTCATCTGCACTTTCGTTTATTCCACTGGAAATTCATTTGAATTCACAGAATTTGTTGATCAGTTAGTTTGCCTTGGAAGCTGTACCACTGTTAGAGGAACCCATTTCTTCCTTCTTCGAGAAGGCGATCCTATCCAACAGGCGGAAATATCGTGAACATTCGAGAGGTGACCCCCACTATTTTTTTCCACCTGTCTGGCCTCTATTCTGCTGTGCTCATTGATGACTTAGTGACCTTAACTGCTTTTTTGATGCCTGTCCTTCGGTTTTCTGGCTCGAGAATGTTAGTAGGTCACTATGCACCCTATAAATACCATGCAATTTTCTCTTTGTCGCACACGTTATCGGAGCAGAACAAAGTTGATTTTTGCACCCATCTTTTGGCTTGTCTTAGGCGCAATTAACGGGGACCACCACGTGATTTTCGGGACAAAGATGTGCCGTGTTAATTATATCAAAGAGGAGAATCCGATTGCCTATCAATCGCATTACTATACCGTGGATGAACCAACGTACTGAGTCAAGGATTTACAACCAACAATGATCTTAGAGGCGTGACGGGGCTGACGACATCGACGTGAATGACGTCGATTTCTTTCTCACACACTCGTGAAGTTAAAGCATGTAAATAAGTAAGCCAGTGAAAATCCGTTTCGTGGATGCCAAATACACCTTCTGCGATACTAAGTTGTTTTCCCGTAATCGCAATGTAGACACGTTGAATTCAATTGTTGGATACGGATTAATGAGGACTTTCGTGGAGTAAATTCTTTTTCTCGTAACTCGCTTCTGTTCCTTCCGATACTGTTTATTCTAGAAGTCAGATTAAGACAGAGGCAATGTGTCCCAAATCCACATTAAACTCAGCTATATGGATAACACAAAAAACGATCTTGCCGACTTATATATATCATCTAGTTAGCGGAGAGTGGCTCTCCAGCGCACGAGGTTGTGAAGTATGCGGCAAGATAATTACCATGACCTTGTACAAGGAAGTGGATGGATATCCGTGGAACACCACAACGTCACATCAAAATTGCCGGACAACGACAGTCCATCGACACTACTCTGCAGAAGATGAAAAAATTAACCAGCGATCAGGCAGTAGTCTAGAATATTTGTATGCTTAGATATATACTACTTCAATGAATGATTTGATAATACTACAACGTTACGAGCAAGTTGTAATCCTCAACGTTTCAGCCACTTCAAGTGGCCTTTTTCAGGAGTGTTGTGGTGTTAGATGCGAAACTCAAACTGATTGACTTAATTCGCACTAGATTTGCTGCGGATAACTTACAATTAACTATCTCACTTACCGTTCGAAATTACATAATGAGGAACGGAGATTAGTTAAGGAAATGTTTGCACAAAACAGTTTGAGGATGAAGCCACGAATCAGTTTGATAACCCACTAAAAGCTTGGCGATTTTATGCAGTTAGCACTAGTTGCGATTAAGGAACGACACCAGGTAGGCCGACTTTTGCAATGCCCCAGCCAGGTCGACCTAACGGTTAAAGTTGAGAACGGATCAATACCGTTCCCAAGTGAAGGTGTTTCGCTGTCACTTCCGCGTGTCTCGATGTCAATTCAAGGTGTCCCAAACGTGGTCGCACGGCTAAGGCGCGTATGAGTAGGTTTACAGACACGGGGATTGGTTGACTTTAACAGAGTGGGAACACGCGGATCTGCCGGGAGCAGGGGCTAACGAAGGCTAGTGGTCATGGTCCGAGTTGCCAGGCTGAAGGGAGTGCCGGTTACCACATACGCGGTGGACATTGAGATGGTAAGTGGACCCGTATGGTGTAGAACGCACACGGACAGCACAGCTGACAAACCAGTCTTCTGATAGTGGATGCATGAACCATCCTCCCAGACTGGTCAAAGCTCAACCTTTCGTCGACATCCGAAACGGCCGAATAGGTCGGGAATGCCCTGGCCCGAGTGATAGAGCGACTGTCATCTGAGTAGCAGTGTGACGGATGTCTTGACGGTTGGGGGCAGGGCTGGGAAACCCGGATGAGTACCGGTCTTGCAGGATGTGTGGCCCTAGGTAAGAAATCCGGTTTGCAAACCAAAGGGACTGCCCAACAAACAGGCCTCCTAGCCGAGCCTGAACACAGGGCTGGAACCACAGCTATCACGGCCGCAGCGGGGATGAACGCGCATCTTAAATCGCTCGGCCCCTTCAAGTTAGGTTCGGGCACCACGGTCAAGAACGATAGCACCTGGCTGTCTACACGTGCCACTGGAGCCGATTCGGCACTTGAGATGCAACGAAGAACTGGCAGCCGGAGCCTGTATCGGTGAGTGCAAATGGACAAACTGAAAATGCATTTCGCAAACGGATTATGCTGTCACGATAATTATTTCACCGAACGATGGATGCTGAACTGTTGCGTGTGTGACCGGTACGAGTTTTCACATTATTGAGAGTGTGGTCGAAAACTGACAACCCTGAAGCACGCCATGCTGTTTTGGGGCTTACCACACGACTGGTGGGCTTCGACGTGACGTTTTATAGCCATGCTCTCGCAATGGTAAGCGTCGATTGGCATTTATCAGTTTTTGGCTTTTTCATTGGGTCGTGTTTTCCAACATCTTATCAGCATGTCTTATTCGACTGTTATCCATGTATGGGTGCCGTGATGATCGACAATTGCTGCGTTATTGAGCTCGGGGTGAACAGCTGGTTCGAAAATGTTGTGCAGGTTGTGGTGCTTTGTTTTCCGTACACCTAAATTATCATGAAGAACGCTGTGCGTAAATTGCACCGGATTAAATGTTATGCTGGGAACAGATGACTGGTGGACCGTTCTGGGGGAAGAGCTACCGGTGCTGAAGGATTTTTTACACTAGAAATGAATAATATACAGCAAATGCAGGTTACTGGGTACCGTTAACTGGGACTGGCTATACTTTCTGGATGCACGCTTGTCGGCACCATTTCTCAACAGACGACTTGTACATTCCGCGCAACTGAAGGTAGGGCTGAAACACGCACTGTAATCAATCGATCGTGGTTTCCAAGTCTGGGTGAATGTATCCGCGGCATGTGACAAAACATTTGAAATGTTTGTCTCAGGCGAGAAAAGCCGCTTAATGTGAGTGGTGTAGAGGTCTGCTGACCATTGTTTCAACAGAACAGTACGGTTAAGGGCATGCTAGGCGCAAGTGACAGCATGCCCGTACTACGCCTGTCCGAGATAAGAGTGGACACTGGGAGTGGTTTACTAGATATGAAAATTTGTCAGTCGGCAGGTTATAGTGGACTGGTCAATCCTTTCACAATAGGAGCCAACCACCGGATGTCCAGCACTTATCCACTTCGTTTCACCAATACTTCCTGAGAGGTATCCGCTGAAGAGTCGAACTAGCCACTAGTTCCAACTAGTCGTAGCCTATCCCCATTGTTCGCTCTGTAAGGAATTTTGTGAGCCACGCTACACTCCCCATACATGTAACTGGCATCAAACTTGAGTCCATTGCATAGTCAGCCAACTGTTTGGATTAAAAATTTGTCGTTGTTTATCAGTACCGATCGCCCAGGTGATCAAAGATTTGTACCATTTATTCATCAGTCCATCACTTCCCATTTGTTCCTACATGTAACCTTCATTCGTTTGCCCCACCGTTCACGGAATGCGGGCTAAATCCGTATTGATATACAAGAAGGAGAATGGGCACATTTCGACGCAATCTCGCACTGACTACTTTTTATTTCATTTGACCATACTGTCCGAGCATCTGGTGACTGGCAAGCCTTCAACCACGTCAGCTCGGTGTGAGGATTTCATTAGCCGCATTTTACCATCACGGTTTATCAAGACAAGTGAAGGTGACTGACAAAGTGATGTACACATTGAATGAACTGTTCACTCGGACGTCTACTAGTTATGGCGCGCTTTCACTGAAATGGAAGTACCGATTTTCAACCCATCTGTGCCTAATCATATTGTGGTGGATTACCAAACCGCAGATGTGAACATTCCAACTCGCAGCAGAATACCCCAATGCAGCGGCAAGGTACGTCCAAGAGCCCACAACGATCGGGTCGCGGATAAAACGAGCGACCGGATGTGAGATGGCAGGTAAAATGGGATAGATGACTAGGTCGGAGACGTGATTATTCCAACATCCGGTGGGATGTCTCGGCACGGTCGTGAAATACGGTCAAAGCGCCGGATGAGCCATCGCTCAACGGATAAAGAATGGCAGGCGAAAAACCCCGGCAGAAGACGTCGGACACACAAATAGGGCAAAAGTGCACCTGACGTGTGATCGGAAACCTGGGATGGGTTGTGCACTGGAATTTCGATTCATAAACGCGAGCGTGACACGGCAACCAGCGATTTGGACAACAAAGATTGTGTCTTATTCGCTACAGTTTTACTGCGCAGAAATTTGAAGACTGGTTTGAAAAAGAAGGACTTCGACATTTGCTCACTGCACTGAGACATCTTCAACCTAACGGTGTCGATGAGAGTATTGTGCGTATTCTGAAAAATGCGATCAAACCTATCAACCCGTCTAATTTTGAAAAACTGGAGGAGGGTATGGATGACCTCTTGATGCAGTATCGAAATTCTGACCGCTCAACAACTGGGAGCAATCCAGCTAAACTGTACAAAAACCATGTCGAGATATTCAACTGTGTTGGAATAATCACGCCTAATGATCTATTTCATTTTACTTGTCATATCTCGTCTGGTCGCTCGTTTTGTCTGTGACCCGATCGCTGTGGGCTCTTGGACGTAGCTTGCCGCTGCATTGGGGGTATTCTGCTGAGAGTTAGAATACTCGCATCTGCGGTTTGGTAATCCACCACCATATGTATATTCTTGGTGAGGTCAGTTAGTAAATCAACCAAATTAGAAGCGGGTTTGTGAACAAACACGATTCATGTAGGATGTGTCGCCCCCTCACTCGGTCCAGTTCCATCAGTACGATGTGTCACCCTAGGTCATAACCAAACAACTAAAATCCAGTTGCGAACGTTTGCGCGGTTCTAAACCAAGCGATGTTCGCACTCCACTTGTATCATTTTTCAGAACAAAAAAGCTGTGTGGAAAACAAAGTAATCATTTTCGAACGAGCTGTCCAGGTCGATTTCAGCGTCACAGCAGATTGTCTCCACTACGGCACTGAGCTACGGTTAGAATTATCAAATTGGACACGTCGTCTAGTGTTTTGGCAACACGACTTCATGAGATCACGTCATAGCAGTCCATAATGATGCAGTGAGCTAGAGAAAAAAGCAGTTCGTCTCAGATTCTACAAGAAAGTTGTTTAGTCACAATTCAACTTTTACCAGTTGGCAAATTTGCTCCGCTTGTGGTGCAGTTTCTCGTTGGCCATCGTTCGCTAAAAAGATTATGATACCACAATCGTTCAGTCGTATTTTCATTTTGTCTATTTAGACTGATCGATACACGCTGGTTTCCAGTTCAGCGTTATCTTTCTTTCAAACGCTGAAACAGTTACAGACATTTTATACATCACTCACAAGTGGTCACAGCTTTCGCATTCTCATAGACTTTCCAGTCAACCTCTCTCGAAAAGAAGCGCTACACTCGAGTTCCCGTCTCGTTGGGGCTTAACAGTAGTGCACATCCTTGTCACGGTCGGGACCAAAACTCCCAGTCCAATGCTTCTTTTCGAAAGGGGTTGACTGGGAAGTCTATGTGAATGCGAAAGCTGCGATTAATTCCAAGCGATGTTCAATTTATATGATACCAAACTCCCCTAGCACACAGAGACGTTTGTCAAAAATCAGGCAATATCGATTGTGGTTGCCAAAACACTGGGAAGATGGGGCCGGGCAATTTGAAGCGCGTGTACACTCCATTCCAGCTGGGTTGGCTATTTTGTAGCCGCCTGCTGAAGTGATTTGGTTATGAGACTTGTATTTTGGGTTTGGACTGGAGATTTTGTAGCCGGTTTCACACATGTAAGAAAATCAGCAGGTTAGTGGCAGATATTTGTTTTGAAAAACTAGTTACCACGCGAGCGTCCACCTAAACATAACAGACCAATGGCAATCATGTAAGTCTGTGATATAAGGCATTGTTCATGAATAAAATATGGTTGATTTTATCAAACCGTTCAAGATATCAGTGCATCGGCCGGTTTTATGTGCACAGATGGCGCTGACGTCATCAACCTGCTTGCCATAAAACTGATGGCACCATTAGCGCGCGAAAGGTCTAAACTGTGTTGGTTGGTTCGCTCAATGGTTGATACAGTGTGCAATTGGTAGGAAAAATGGTGGTATTCCGGTAGAGACTGATGAGAATGAATCAAAATGTCAACATCTCCAGACGTCTCTTCTTTGTTTTGACCACATGGATAGGTAGAGCTCAGTTTTAAATCCATTTTCTTCGCCTGACATAATGGGTGTCTCACCGGAACCGTCAGGTTGGTCGGAACCCATATATTCACCACTTTGCTCACCCACACAAGGCGGTATATTTATGCGATCAATTTAGGGAGCACTCTCTTCACGTGAATGTACACATCAAGTTTGTTCTGCTGAGCATCCAGGATCCATTCCGAACATCAATATGACCCAGGCATCTTACGTCAATGATAATCCCATTATCGCATAGCATTTACTCGGTCGGTTTATTAATGCATGTGCACTGCCTACCAGATAGACAATTCGTGCGTTGTTTCCTCAGATTTATTGTCAGATCCTACACATAAAGTAAAAACGTGAAAACTTTACACCTCAAATTTCATCTCACCTTCTTAACTCGAGTCTCACTAAATGTATTTCTATACCTTCTCCATTAGATTTCAGTATAAACATTTTTCACTTATTCGGCCACAATACTCATCACTTCTTTACGAGTTTTACACTAGTATTTCAACTCTTGAATCAAATGCAAAACTGGACCAGTGTTTCTGAAACTGGTCGTAGAAGTTTACTGGATTATTCTTAAATTCCATTAATATTCTTTCGAAAATACCCACTGAAGTCATGAGAACAACAGAGTAGCGAACAAGACAGTTCACAACTCTAAGACAAGCTCCTACGTTCTACGGACAGTTGTGTTTACTCATTTGTTTGCTCGTGTCGAGCATCATATATTGGTCGTACTATAAGGCGATTGTCGGACAGAGTACGTAGAAAACATTCTGCGTGGTTGAACAGTGGTGTGATTAAAACGATGTCAAGCACGACTGCTGCTGCTCATTTGACCGAGTCTAATCATGTCGTCGGTAAGAAAGATGCTTTCCAGATTGTCTACCGAGTAGCAAAGAGCCGATTAAAAATGGCGAAATTCCGAACTTTGACCGTTACCGAAGCCATCAGCATTCGATTGCGCAACCCTGACCTCTGCGCTCAGGAGTTCGTGCGGACACTTAATCTTCCGTGACCCACAATCAATCAAACCCGCGGTTTAGATCAACGACTGATAACAAACACACCGTCCACAACCTATACTGACCGTTTTTCTGACTCACCCTGATCACTGTTTCCATATTTATTCTGCTGTGATTAGCCTGATGATCAAACACAGAAAACAAGTCTTGTTCACTGTTCTGTCTTCCTATCATTGATACTATTGCCGTGTGGCACAAGCACACTAAGTTAGTTGTCTTCTATTTGTTGAGAAAATGAGTAAACAGAAGGCTTAAAACCTACCACTCCAGCTGTAATATTAAACCAGATCAAGTTGTACTCACGTTTTGTTTTTATCGCCAGAGTTAACAGCTCAAACGAGCGTACAATATCGTAAGAAAACTCAATATTATTATTCGGAAATGTGGGGGAGTCTCTTCATAGTCCTACATTCTCTACTGAAGTCACTCACACTAATTTCAGTTTTACATTTATTGGAGCTCATCAGTGGTTCACATTGGCATCGGGACCGGGAAGTATATCTAGACCATCATCTTCTTTGAGAATGGAATGTTCTGAATAGATAATATGTATCAAGCGAGTTATCACACCATCACTGTTTTCTGCAATAACCCGTTTTAATGGTCATGATTAAGTAGTCACAGACCGTCGTCAAAGGAGAAAAAGGTGACGAAATACGAATGAGTTGTGACTGCACGATATGAACGATTTCAATCAAATGAGACAAGCACAAAAAGTCCAAGAATGATAGAAAAGATACATCATCATCTTCAAATTTCGTGGATATTTTCCTATTAAGTTAAAGCATTCTAAATTTCATAGTGGGTCTGACGAGTCGACAATCTGTGGACTTCGTTGACTGACTTCTGACATGGAAGCTTCCACTTTTACACTTGCAACTGACGACGAATCTGCCTGTGAAGGACAAACGCCGACTGCAACCTCAGTTAAGAGTAGGGGCGTGTCTGCTGTCGGATCAATGAGAGGTGCTTCTGCTTCGTTTTCAAGCTTCACGGTTTGGTCTGAAAAAGAACAAACGGTTGACGCACTGTCCTCCTTCGAAGGATCATCAGGTGTGGTGGATTTAGTCTGAATAGCACTGTCATCCAACGGGGTGACTACAGCTTCAATGATGGGTTTATTGATTTTAGTTGAATTGTGTTCGGTGGTTGACATCTCCTCGAGCTCAGGACTGGAAGCCGTTGGTTCAATGGTACACTTGGGGTGATCAGCCGAAAGTTTGTTTTCATCGATTCCATTATCTGTATGTCCACTCTCTACTTTGACAGTAGCGGCGGAAACCGATGGCAATTGCGGCGAGTGTTGCAGTAAGGACTCTGCGCGACATGTCAATTTCGAACTTAACTCAGGGACAATCGCATTAATTGGGTTGGACAGCGTGCAGGTTGGCCGATCTCCGCCACAAATAGATGATGTTACCGGGGCATTCAGAGCGGATTTGAGAAGGGATACTTGCGTAGTAATAGTCGGTGGTACTTTATTTGTCAAGTCTTCAACGGCCCGATGGGATTCCTCAAAATTCAGGGGACTTTCTGGTTTTAAAATAGACTGTTGAACTACAGGACTGGGGCGAGGTGTTTCCAGTCCCACAGTCTTATCCGAATGACCACTGTTTAGATTCACCTCCACACAGCTAGGAGTAGCAGTAACGGTGGCACTGAAATCCGTTCTGTCCTGTTGAACTGGTTGAGGAGCCAATGAAGCGTTAGCTGTTGGTTCTGGGACCGTTACACATTCGGTTGGTGCGACGGTGGAAATCAGACCAACAACAGGCGTGGAGACATCGGCCGCGGTATTAGACGGTAGCGAAAAAGCAGTGACACAAGATAGTTCTGATTTGCTAACAGTTTCAGAAGTAGAAGAACTAAGTTCGTCGGGTGTAGTAATCAAAGATAGATCAGGTGATTTGTACATGGCCATAGGGTCTAGAAGAGGTCCAGGATAATCTCCAGGAATAGACTGACTGTCTGCAACGTGATTAGGGGACAATAAACAGCTGACGAATGAAAAAAAAGGCTTCTCATCTTGTGCCTCAGCAACCGTAACCAGTTCTGGAGAGGAAGGTGGAGTTGGTGAATCGACCTGAAAACCAAAGAACGGTGGTAACTTCGAGTAGAAAACGAACCACAACGTAGAAAGAATTGTTGGGTTACAACTCGAAAGCTCTGGACTATGAAAGTGGAGAATCCAGATTAACACACACGTAACAGAACAGAGCGTACACATAACTAGTTCAGTGTGAATTGACTGACCTGCTCCGAAGAGAATGCCACTTGAAACACTGATTCCCTTTGAGCCATTTGAAAAAAAAACAGTCAGAGGATACAGGTTACGATATGAATTCATTTCGCACACTCTCGTCAGTCCTAAACGTGTGATTAGCATGAAAACACAGCCAACAAGACTTGAATGAAATGAGTAAAAGTACGAGTCGGACTGGCTCGTGATTGGTACTCACGACTAGACCCACGGTAAACAATGGTTGACAGTCAGTTGCTTTTGTGCACATAGAACCGGCCGTCGACAGCTGATCAACAGTGTTTCACTATACTCGAGAATTTGTGGGCTGTGAGCGCTCATCGGGACCTCAAACGAAGATGTGATATTGATACTGTGATCTGTGGTCGCCAAGTGCCTTACAATGAGTGAAGCGGTGCTTCGTCCTCACCAAGTGTCACTGATTCGTGGGTGGGTCACTGCAACTCTCAACCACTTTGGAGTGTGCTCGTTGGCCCTAGTTTTAAGCATTCTTTCTGTTCTACCAATGTATGTTTCCGCAGCTGCGGGAAAACTGATAGATACGATGGCCGATGAAGCATAGGGGTATGCTTTTTGACCGGGAGTAAAGAGGGCGTGGCTTTTATCAGAGTCAGGTACACAACACTCGATTGTAAAGATCGCTCCACTCGTTCATTCATAACGGCCATGGGATTAAATGACCCGAGTGCCGAGGCACTGAGATCACGAGCAGACCTGGGTCCATCAACGTTTAATAAAGGATCAGGTGAATCGGTAGTCCAACTTTGTAGGTTCCACCTGTAGACCATACGGTCTAAAGGTGGTCGTATCAGTTGGTCATGCTCCTCCAGGTGTTACGTGGTTTCAATTGTCTGAGTCCGACCTATAAGTCAGTTTTCTTGAATGTTGGCTCGCACAGTCTTTGGACATGAACAACAATCACTTTATCCACAGAATGTTGCTCTCAAATAGGCAGTTCGTAACCAGATATGATTAAAATCGGGGTTCATTCTGATAAACCGTTGGTAGTGTCAATAGTTTCCATGATTGACAACTGTACTTGGCCCACTTTCAGTTTAAGTATACTACCTTCTACATCAGGGCAGGTCGATGCCCATCGTCTTAAAGAGGTTTACAAACACTTCAAAACATAACCAAATAAGGTCTTTAATTGCTGGACAGCTTGTCTCCTAGGATCTACACTCGATATCGTTCACCCACGGTCGTTCATTGTCACGACTCATTTGACTCATGTTAATCGTGCATGCACGTGTACGACCTCAAGCTACTGATTGTATCTTAGCTAGCGTTGTGTTTGAATGCAGTGCTAGGGTTCGTAGTGGTATGCTCGAAAAGTAGACCATTGCCGTTAAAAATTGTTCTGTGAAAACGTCGAGCTTTCGAAATTAAAAATCAACAGGGCTGTCGGACCAGATGGATTAGCCCCATTTTTGTCTTACAGGGGATGCTATCTCAGCTCTTAGCTGTTTTCGCTCACAAAACACTGCCGTCTGCTGTAAGACGACGTGAATAACTCGGGTTCCTCAAGAAAGGTTTCCCTGAACTATGCCTAATAACCTGTACCCTTGCAACACTGTGTTAGAAAAACTTGTATTCGCAGGAATAATTAGCCAACTGGTTAGTAGCAATTCCGTGGTATGCTTGTTGAAACTCAAGGTCGACATTGGATGTAACGAATGGCCTTACTAACATCAAATAAAAGATGGAAGTCTATCTGTTTCCTGAATCACATTAACGCCCTCAATTCCGTAAACCGAACAAGATCGCGTCAGCCACCAGAAGACAACGATGTTCAGTTGACCATAATCCGTTTATTAGATCAATTCATCATCAGAACACAACATATGTGATGGGAGCGAGTATTCCAACACTCGGTTGGATACCTTAATGCGGCGATGAGGTACGTTCAAAAACCGACGACGAGCGGATTACGGACAACACGGACGACTGGACGAGGCATCGCGCAACAAAGTCGAAGGAACGGACAAGTGGTAAGCGGAAAAACACCGACAGAAGGCGCCAGCCACACACAAACTGAACAGAAGTATACATGATGCGTGAGTGGAAACCGCCGGTGAGTTGTGCACAGGAATTCCGGTTCATGAACGGAAGCGTGTGTGTGGCGTGCGAACTTGCGAATTGGACAATAAAAGTTGCGCCTTATTGGACGACTTTCTGCTGTAATTGGATTCAACAATACAGTCCTCTCAGGCGACAACTAATTCCGGGTACTTCAAGGGACTATTTTATCACCCTTTCTCTACTCTTAGCTCATATGGATGAAATGTCACCGCCAGGGTGAGCTGTGCTTCGCAAACATGCAGATAACGCCGTTTGGAAGATACCTTGTTCTGACACTTCTAATTCAACTCCGTTGCGGTACGATTTGCCTACACTGATCAGAGAGTCGTAAGTTGTCCACGAACGCGTCAAAGTGTTTTTTCGCTAATTTTTTGCATGCTAACGGTAGTCGTCATCGCCAAACCACAAAACAGCACGTGCCGTTACAAATTAGGAGTGTAGCCATTCTAAGAGTTTTTATTCAAGTATATGGGAGTAACTTAACGCCACAATGCGTATTGATCTTTCTATGAGGATGCAGTTCCCATAAAGCTCAGGGGAATCGTTTTTTACGTGGTTCTTTTGAGATCATTTTCTATCACTCGTCACTTCAGTTAAAAGTTTTCATCCACTCCTACACAGTTCCCAACTTATGGCACAGCTCTTGCGTAGTTTTCTGCGGTTTTTTAAAGAAAAAGCTGAAATTTTCTAACAGACCGATAAAGTTAATTTAGTGGCATCACATGTGCACACTTCGACGAAGTTGTTGAAACGCATTTAGAAGCATGTAGACAAGTAGCTGATAGAACCCTTCGTAATGAAAGTCATTCTCTATTCCGAGGCCTATATCAATCGGTACTCTATCTACCCATAGGCTCTTGTAAACTGGATCTGTGATGGTGTTGGTAACTGAAATTCTTGATTTGACTTGAGTGCCCGATGTCTGAATGTCCGGTTCAAGGCATGACAGCTAGTGGTACCGTTAGTTCACGACCAGACCAGTCAAGAAACACAAAAACAAAATTTCCGGCCAATTAACCAGTAAAAAGACAGGCCAACCTGAGAGCTTCCGGAAGAAAATTTGATTGGAGTCTAGTGTTCGCAAAATATATAAGATCGCAAGTAAATCAATGACAATTGTAGACTGTGCTATTTATACCGGTCTTTCCAAAACGAACCACGAAACATTTACATCTCTGCTTGCGATTCGATTAGAAACAGACAAAAGTAATGTATGTTCCTGGCAGTCTGTGCACTCACAGAGCAAAAAATGTTCTAGAAAGCCATGAGAGTAGAACACACGGTCTCAATCTGATCCACATAGTCAACAGGAATCAAGCGATTACACGATTTAGCGAACTTGCTGCTCAAAGGCAAGTAATGAACACCTCTGTTGTAGAAGCTAAAGCTTTTCTTATGTCGAAAATATGCACAAGAGCACAACTCATAGCAAGATTAAACGTATGTACTACACCAGACTAGGTCATGCTACAGTATTCCCTATTGTTTAAGAGCCATGGCTACAAGCTGACGAATTAGCATGGGCACGCAAACGACCGTTGATGGATAGCAAACAAAAAATATTGTGCAGACATGAAAAACTGTGGAAACAAAAGATGAAAAGGTAAAGTGAAAAATGGCACGAGAAAATCCGGTGATGTTTCACTTCACTAACCACTAAAATCGATATAACATCAATCGATGAGGCTTGGGTATAAAAGAACGACCATAACGATCGAGAGCCGGCATCGTTGACAATGTTTAATAGCAAAAGCGTGAGACTCGTGGATAAGAAAATGGAACGGAAGTGAACTTCATAAATGTGTCGACACTATTTTTAGGTGTTTTCACGGGAGGTCTAGTGGACTATACGCCTGCATAAGAGATATTGAAAAAGGCAGAGTAAAGGACTTAAATCGAATTCTCCAGAATATGCCAACAGAATTGTGAGAGCGAAACTACGGTCCCGTCGAAAGTTACGAACAGAAGTTATGAGTGTGATAATAGAGAACTTACGGTAAGCCCGACCGAGTTTAGCCAGCTTGTTACCGGAGGACAGGATGGGTCTGTTTCCATGGCTTCTCGGTTGATCGGAGAGTGAGGTGCTGTAGCCTGACAGAACCGGGCCAACTGTGAATGCATTCCATCAGTGGCGGCATCCAGACGTTTGGTTGCCCAACGTCTAGCCCAGCGACCCATGGGTTCAACAAAGCGAAGAAGCGAGTAGGCGTACTCGATAACACTGAGATCGCAGCCGTAAACATCAGAGAAACGGATCATTTCCGGTGTGCTAGCAGACAGAGAAAATGAAGAACAGACGGACTCGAAGAAGTGGAATACAGTGAGGCAATTGATAGGCCCATAGACCTATAGAGAAGATAGAGAGATCAAACGCCTGTGCGTTCCTGTCTTTGCGTGGAACAAGGAATACAATATGTTGGACAATTCACAAATGTAAAGATGTGTGAGAAGTAAACTAATGAGAGGAACACGTTAACACAGAGGCAGTATACTGGTGCAACCAAAATGCAGACAGACAAGGACAAGACGTAAACGAGTAAGAACAGACACACATCATGTAATGTGTAGCAGTGCATCAGAGAGGTGGTCAAGATAACTGCAGAACTGACTGACTATCGCGGACGTACCAACTGAGTAGGTTTGAACATCCCAGTCAAGTCAACCGTGACCACAGAGTTGGGTGACGTTTTTCAAAATAGGTAGATTCCGACTGAGAAGTTCTCATGTGAAACCCGGGATTAGGAGAATGACCCTGTTCCTGAGAAATGAAAGGTTAACTAGAGGACGCTTAACTGTGTAGGCTGAAAATACTTCTCATTTCGGCAGCCTGAAATGATTCCCTTAGAAGCTCGGTTCTACAAGGGTTCAACAGGAGTCATATATCTCTTTGAGGCAAGTTTGTCACTGTATGTGTTAAATCTCTCGGATTTAGACAGTAGCGTGAGGGCGCACATACCGTGGAAAACGCTTGGGATTGAAGTTTCTTTTTAAATGGTAGTTCAATACGGTTACTAGAACGTGAATCGCTCGAGTGAATTTATAGAGTTTGGGGTCACATTGGTGAAAAAACGAGTGAGAAAATAACTAACTGAATAAGGACGAAAAGCGCAGTTACAATTGCAATGAAATTGAAAACAATGCTGACTAAACGTATCCCAAAACTCGGAAACATTAATAGGACGCAGTGCTCGAAGGCAAACTGACTACTTTAAAAAATAACCAGAAGAAGAAGTAGTCCGTCCGTTAAAAGTACCCTCCATTTTGAACACGATAAGAACAATCTACTCCAAATATAATATACCGTCCTCGCTTCGCGCTTATTCTAATCCCTTTCGCAATCCCAGCAAAGTAACGGGACTTTGACGAGGAGCTGAACAGTACGTAATGTGAAAGCCATAAGGAAGCTGTCTCGCTGATGACGCCTCACTCTCACTTGCAGCTCGGTTGTTTGTTTGTAAGGTTTAGGTACCTTGATGTTGAATGTTTGAATATGGACGTAATCATTCTCAGTAGTTAGGTCCCTTCTCGTCCCCTTCTTTTTCCTTCTCTCTATATAGGGTTTGCTTTTTCTTCATGGTTGTGTGGCAGTTAAGCATTAGTGTGAACCACTGATGTATTGCTGTCTATGATGATGATGATGCGTATCGAAGTGATAGAACAATCGACAAGGTGATCGGTTACTAGCACGTGACAAATGTGAAATTGTAATTTTAGGCTATTTACAGGCTTCGACTGGATATTCGTTCGGATTATCGAGTAAACGAGCCGTTAACCCTCAGAAATACACCAAATATAGTAGTATAAAACGCGTTGAAAGATAATGCAATGAGTATATAATTAACAACTTGGATGGTTGAAGTTTGCAAATATAAGGCACGATATATCAAAGCCAACTAACACAAGAACGTTGAAACTCGACCACGGCTGTCATACGTACTCATTTACACATGAAACAGAACTGTTTTGAGCTTACATTGTAGACTTGACGAACAACATGGGTAGAAAAATGTTGGCAAGCTTGGCGGATTTGGTATTTAGTTGTCTGTTGAGGTCCACTGACAGTTCATTTAGGATATCTGTTCTCCTTTGAGTAGTCCGGATTTGATGGTTGAGTGATTCCGAGAACCAATAGGCTTAGCACATTTAGACAGTAGTCCAAACGACGTTTATTTGTTCTTTGTTGGTAAAGGGTATGCAGTCGAATCTCTGGTTAGTCTAGACAGGTTGCTGATACATACATCGCCTTACTGATTCATCACTCGTGAATTGATATGAGAAAACAAGTAAGTCATCCTGATCTCATCGTTTGAAACAAGAGTGTGAAGAGCTGTACAGACCGGTAGAAGCCAAGATCATTTTTGCGGAGAATTTGTGCCACCCGATGAGAACGTACGGTTAGGGAATTCCACAAAATGAAATACATTATTTAACTAAATGACAAAAGCATACACTTGAAAAACGGACAAAGTGAGGGAATTAAGCGATGGGGAAGGTTGGGAATAAGCGAAAATGGCTAAACCAACGAACAACGGTCGGGAGAAAGTTGACAACGAGCTACTGCGTCACATCAAATCACGAAATACCAATGAAACGACTACGCGCTGCATACGAATGAAAAGGGGGCAAGTATACGAATACCCAACGGAACAACCGTAGATTTCAAAGGCGACAAGCTTAGGCAAGCAAACAACATGACAAAATAAACAGATAAACAGTGGAAGCTTACGAAAAAATGGCTAACGGCCCGTGAATGGCTGCGCTAATTGGTTCGTCCGGGTTGTACTTCAATCGATCTAGTTGTTTCAAAGTTTCCAGTTGTTCGGCTGTAACATTGAGGAGAGCAGTGGATGGAAGGAGAACATGATCAACAATGGAAAAGATCACTCATTTCAATTTAGTGCAATATGGATGTTGACGATCGACATTCAACTGTGCCCAAGAAGTTGCTTGCACCGAGGAAGGTCCATTACATAAACTGACATAAATACATACGGTTGGCGGCATCCGATTCGGATTAGCCTGTCACGATGACCGAAGTCAAAGAACGCCTGCGCCTAACCATCACCGCAATTGGCTTGCGGCGCACCAGTTGCGGTTCCACTCAAACACCACATATCTGGTGTAAACCCGAAGGAATAAGACAGGTAGGTGTGCCAGCGGGGCCTTTGTGTCCAACCGATCAATGCTGGTTAGCCAGTTGATTGGTTAGCCGGGAACGGAAACCCTTATCCCTCGGAAACCAATCAGAGAGAGACTGCAGTAACGAGATCTAAGCTAAGAAGAAGCGTTGAAGTATAGGAGTGCAGGTTAGTGTATCCCAAAGAAGACGAGGATGGAAAACAAAATTCATAGGGAACTACGGAAAGTCAGACAGACCATACATCATACAGTACACCAAAAAGGCTGAAAAAATGAATGGGTAGGAGATTGTAGACACCCAGGTTTCTGAAAAGAGCGGATTAATTGCCAAACGACCAGGCTCTTGGCCGATGCAGTTATTAACGGAAGCATACTGGATATACTGATATGACCTACCGGTCTGAGCCTAACGTACTCGTCGTTTTTTCGCCCACGGCGCACTATGAGTACGTTGATGACCTACTAATCCCAAACGGCAAGCGCATTCGCGGTCACAAACATCGCAACGCCATATTGTCACGTCACCGCGACCTATGGCACCGGTCGTTCCCTTGCGTACACATACGCACACACTGGCATGCATGCTACACGATTGTAGCGAGAGCAGGCCAGCCAGTCATAGAGCCAGACACAGACAGAACCACTCGAACAGCAACAAACATACATAAATACATACCTGTATACATACTATGGATACAACACACACCGACATGCAGTTCTTATCCACCTGATCAGTACTTGATTAGACACTTACGCAAGTTCCAGATATCCGCCCATCGTTTCCTATGGGCAAGACGAGTGGCAATTTTAGCCTTATCTCGTGCGAATCAAGGAAGTGATCAGCACTGTACGCATCCGGGCAACCTGCTACTTACAGATGTTGAGTAGTCCGCTGTAACACACTCATACAGGGAGTAAATTATCAACCCGAATCGGAGAACACCTAAAGCTATACTCGGACAACCTAGCGTAAGGCGTCCATCAAGCCAGGCAAACAAAAAACGAGAGATGAAAGTGAGGGCAGGGTAACATACACAGCATCAACTCCTGCACTGCCTTCGGCCAGACAGCGATCGGGGTACGAGACTTCTGGCCCAGAAAATCAGTAAGACCTATGATAACAGTGCTCCTCGTATAACGACTAATTCGTAAAGTCCCTGCAATCTATTGGAAACAAAGAACATACAGAGAGAGAGACTACTCTTTCAACCCATACAACCGCCGCCAAAATATACTGACTCAATTTTGCTATTGCGATTCAAGTGGGCTCACTTCTCTGCTAATCTCGTGAGGGTCCAAATGTGTGTTCTGATAATTTCGAACTCTAAGGATGAGTAAACAACAACACACCGTTTGTACTGGATACCTTAGTGTTTAGTCAAAATGTTGAGGTCAGTGCACATCGAGCTTGGTAACGCCCGACCTCGAGTAAACCTACAGAGAGCGAGACTTGACCTGCGTTGTGACAGTTCTAAAAAGACACAAGTATGCAACACAGATAAAGAAGTAAGTCCCGACTGCAATACTCTTAAGCTACTTATGACCAAGTCACATCAGATGGAACTAGTCGAACAAATCCGACAAGATTAAAGATGTTCATACGAGTAGGACAAGAAATTCACCCGGGCACAGCCATCTGTCACAGAACCAGAACTGAGTGTCTTAAAGGTGGAAGAAAGAGTGTGCCAACGGAATGTAGACGTCGAGAGCGGAGGAATGATTCTAAATCCATGTCAACATATGAAAAGGGAACTGACTGATCTGACGCATCAGTAGTTTGATAGGCTTGTCTATGTATACATTTCTCATCCTTTAACTGCTGATATGTTTTGCACAGAAGACCAAGGAAATAAAGCGGACGAAGATGAGTGAGCATTCGTGGATAACTACACCCCAACTATAGAGATATTTCAGTTGACGAACAATGTGAGTGTTTGCACTGATAACACATATCTGGTATGGCCACGCCACGTACACAAAAGAGGTGATCGGTAAGTCATTAGCACTTGGGAACTACGCGGAGAAGAATGAAAAGGAGATGTAATATAGTACGCTGCAACGAAAGTAACTGTTATTTTCATGGCATACCAATAATGAGAACAACTACATACAGCTTGGGCACGGCCAAAGATGGTCACTCCCTCTTCTTTCCCCTCTTGAGAGAATGACTGTTGAGAGATAGAAGTGCAGTGGCCTAATAGCGCCTGCTTACAATCCTCTATACCAACTCGTCGAATGATCACCGCATGATCTGGAAGAGTGCATCACGCCGCAAACAATAAGCTGACATTTACACTTACACGCGAGAGCTGGCTGATTGGTAAACTCGAATTGGTGAGACGGCCACAACCATACAACGCCCCCTTTATAATCTGTTAGGAACCACGGTCATGCACAGCTTACCAGGTCAGCTGTGCATTCCCTGATTCGAACAGAGCAAGATGGAGTGTTGAAAGGCCACCCAGATCAAACTATATTCGCACACAACAAATTCTTAATCAACAAAATTGCACAACTTACAACCAAGTGGGGTTTGTGTACAGGAATCAAACGCTAGCAATTGGCACCTTACAAAGCAGTAGCGCAGACTGTTAAGTTGAGCGTTATAAAAAAACGATGTCAATAGGGAAAACGTCGTGTGAAGAACACAGCTGACTGGATACACTCAAGCCTCTGGGAGTACGAGGATGACCTGGTAGACAGTGTACCAACGCCCAATCTGACGGTGGGGATTTCAGTCTCAGGGCCACCGATGTGTCACCACATTACTCGTACAACTGAGTAGTGGAACATTTTTTTTCTGATTCTGATCAGAATGAACGCTCCTCGCCCCAGCATGAGGCGGGTAATTAAATGAAAATTAACAGAGAACACAATAGGGCTTCTCCAAGGCGATCTATCAATATGGCATAAAACGGTAGCAAACTTACGAGTGATTGGGTCAATAGCAGATTTTACGTATGCTTTGGTGCCTCGAACCTCTTCCGCTGTCGCCTCCGACCCCGTTGTGCATTTGTCCGATAACCCCATTCTTGATCTGGTGAGACATTGAACCATCACTTGCGGAAAGTTGACATGGATTTGATCGTCTGTAGTATCCTCAGATTTAGGTTCGTCAGTAGAGCAAAAAGTGACACCGGACCGAGCTTTGGGACACTCGACAGCCGACACTTCATTTGGGACAGTGGTCTGAGAATGAGTTTAGGTGAAATACAAGCAGTTGTATCGGCTTTTTAAGTTTAAACATGTGAAAATCCAACTCACTCATTTTTTGGGATGTCTTTTGGAGATGCAGCGTCAGTCAAAGAATTGTACAAGGATGTTAACTTTAGACTTCACAAGCGAGCTGTGAAAATTGAGGAAAAGTTAGTACAGAGAGCTATATCTTATCAAATGTTCATAGTGCAGACACTGAAATTGGAACCTGTATTCCCAAGTCGGCCATCTCTAACTAGAGCTGTGTCTGAAGTCAAAAAGGGACACCCAACTTGAATCCCAGTTTCGCATGTGTAAAACCACTTATGTTTTACGGCTGTGAAACATGGCCACTAAATATCAAAGAAAACAGGTGAGTCAGCATTTGTGATCAATAACACTTTTAGGACGATATCACCAAATAAGCAGTGAGAAGGTTGGGAGGTGAGGTCTGTTCGTAAAAATCTGAAATGCTGAAAATACATCAATTTGCATGGTTGTTTTAAGAATACTAACCTATCGTTTAAAGCAACGCTCTTTGTCGTAAGACACGCGGCGGTCAATCGATGACTTGGCAAAGGAAAGCTGGCGCCAGTAGGCCTCATGACTCACATGAGGTCCCGCTGGAAACACTAGAGAAAATCGTGTCAAATTGGATCCAATGAAAGGAAGGCGACTGCCATTCGATCGAGCTGTTCATGGAATGCGGACAATGGATGAACTAACGAAACATGACAGTCAAATTCCCAATTCCACTGGTTGTTTGTAGGGTGCACAAAAATTACGCTCCAGAGTCAATCACTAAAGCATTACCGTCGATAATGACCAACAGGTTTTCAAAATACGCAGCTGCGTTGCCTACGTGATTATTTCACTTGGCTACTTAGCAAATATAATGATGACAGAACACATGTTCATAATGAATAAACCACGCTTCTGACAGACATTATATAGGAACGGATATTTTCATAAAGCTATGGATGACGAAAATGGCAACAGGTCAGTATATGAGTGAAAGCAAGTCCTAGACTTGTGCCCAACTATGAGAATGATAAAAAGAGCATATGGCAGACCTCAAACCTGTTATGTGTGGTCGTTACTCATGAGGATGCTTCGGGAACAGCAAGGAATGATGTCTTGTGAAAATGATATATGATCTTTGACACAGGAACCAATAAAAATAGGACCAGTAGAGGGAAACTCACATCTATGAAGATAACACGAGGACCAACACGACTACTGGAGAATTTATGATCGCCGAGTTTCGGATCATTGTACTTCGCTCGTAAACGACCAGCCGCCAAGACAGCAGCTTGTCTAGCTTGCACGAGAACCTCATCTTCCGGTTCTTCACATTTTACGGCCATTTTTCGTAGCTTTGTTACAGTCGGTTCAGAATCGGCAGTCTCTTCAGAGCCGGCGTGGGAGTCAGGGCTTGTGACTGTGGAGATACTAGTTGTTACACTATCATCGTTAACTTCCTTGGTCTTTTTACGCTTCCGATACCAGCTTTTAGTAGAAAGCAAATTTTCCGGCTTGATTGGAGACAGTCGTTCGTGGGTTGTTTTCACGGCTTTACATACCGCATATTTTGTCGAAAAAGAAGCATCCAGAGGGCGCTTTTTACGTTTCCGAATCGAAACAGCTAAGCAATGATCAGGCTCCTGGACTGCCGGTTGGTCTCCACCCAGCCAATTTGCAGAAGGTTTGCTGACCGTTGCACACGATGGAAAGGAAGGGGTTGATGGTGAAATAGATGTAGTGACAACTACGGGTTCCGTCACGGACTGCTGAGTCTGTTCTGCGACTTTGTTTGAACGAGACGATTGTTCAGGCATGATTCCGTAACAGTTAGATTCAGTAGCTATCGGGCTGTTGTCGACGGTGGCCGATGAAGTCTCACCGATGGCCTCGTCTGTGGTATTGGTGACCGAATCAGCGCTCGTTTCCACCTGAGAGTTATGTGAAAACCGTCTAGTGACACGCGTCGAGGTTAAGGAAGGGGAAGTGGCTGCTGACATGAGAATCGGAGAGACCGGCAACACGATTTCCGGTGCACTGGAGGTAACGACGGGGGTCACTTTCGGTATTTTTCTTGGTCGACCTCGAGGTCGGCGAGGAGGAACAGAAGTGTCCAAGTTGGGAACTGCCACATCGAAGAGGAGCAGAAGACAAAAGACAAAGAAAGAAATGAACTAAAGAAGTCTGCGTGACGAATAACAGACGGTAAAGCGTGCGCATTCAGGTAGTCTAGCAAAATTTGAAGCTCTGTAGAATCAGACTTGTGATTTTAGGATGTGCCCCACATTAATTATACTGACGCCATGTTCAGGAGCGAAACCTATGACGTGTGTACTGAAGAGACAACCAAGAATGCACAACCGTCCGTTGGATGCAATAACAAAGAACTAGTAACAAACGCACTGATCGAATGGTCAACAGTTAAACAATGTGATCGTATGACAGTGAGAACCGTTGATTTATGCCTGCCTGCGATTATGACAAACAGTACGAGTACTGAGTTTCATCTCGAGACAAATCAGCAGTCTGAACACGGTTGAGCACCTAGGGTTAATTCGGTCGCATCTAAAGTGATATCGGTGGCTCAGTGGTCAATACGGTCACCCTACAAGCACTTAGACTCGAGTTCAAAACTAAGTCATGACAGAGGGATGTATTACTAATAAGCCCCAGTAAAAGCGAAACTCAGAACGATTGTTTCCTTTAAATGTTGGCCAGTTGAATAGTGAGTCACAAGCAAATGTGACGTTCTTGAGTTGTAATCTCAAAATGCGCTTGCAGTATGTGAGTAGTTTATTCCACAGAGTTTTGTGTGATAGGATACTACACTTTGGATTTGGTGATCAAATGCTCTTCGGGCTTACTAGTTACAGTGCAAACGTTTCACAGTGGTATGACTTTGAATCATAGTATAAAGATGATGTCACATTAATTGATGGTGAGAATTTTGTAGTCGAAATGCCAAGCTTGTTGAGAAACTGAACATCAGTACCAATTCGAGCTATTAATCTCATCAAATGAAATGCAAGTCATATACATATACACGAGGTTTACGCAAAGCATAACATTACGGGTACAATAATGAGCGGTGTGCGAAGCTCGTAAAGAAGACCCACCTTCGGCGACGGGCGAAGCAGAAGGTGCGCTCACTCGGTCTGTACTCGAGGAGTCCTAAGACCGGGGATGGAACAGAAAAAAGGTGATAATAATGCCAGTGGAAGGATTAAGAAATGACGTCATGAGATCCTTCATCTGAAAAAGGAGCAGACAGATTCTAGACCCTTGAGTAAGAACAATGGAGCAGAATGATGCGACACTCTTTGTATCACATGTCAGCCCAGAAGGAACAGTATACAAGCTGTGGTAACAAGCAAAAAGCGCAGCCTCCTTCATGCGATTCGCAGGACTATGAGAAAAATGTGACCAAGGGACACGATCGATGACGAAGTAGTTAGCGATCACAGCAGTTTAACAGACCCAGAGAAACACCATGAAACCAGGTGCTTACTTGGGTCCAACGTAGACCACGGAAGAGAAACTGATAGCCATTAAAAATAAGCCAGTAGCTAAACTACTCAACGTTGGCGATTGTCACATATAATTTCTTTGCTTTGGTTTGAAATACTGCAAACCTGGTTACTAATAAAACGTGCTAATGCATTCGCGCTGTGGTCATCGTGGACAGGTGTTGCGTGAACGACTAGATGAATTGGTCTATGGGTGAAGGGGAACCACTGCACGGGGAGTAGAAATTGATGACTAACGTGTTCATTGTGTAGCTGGTGAACAACAATAACGGACGGGTTAGTAAATGCTGTCCGTAAGGTCCAAAATGGCCTACTCATGGCAGTAGAACAGTGATTTTTGACTATGACTGGAGCTATCGCAGTAATATTACATGACCCGGCTCCTTAATGACAACTGCCGCACGTCAAACCTTACCTCCGGTTAAGTTCCATCCACGGCACAGCCGAGTAGAACTTAGAAGTGAGACGTTAACTAATGGATCAAGTGAACATGCATAAGTAACCACCATGCAAACTTAGTCGATTTTCAGAAACCCACTGATCAGGTGATGATACATCGAAAGATACCTGTCAACTTGACATGGAAAAAATGTTCGCCTGACTGGTCACTTTTTATGCAGAGGTTCCTGTCCTAGAAATACACCATTAAGGCTAACCTATGATTATGCACTCTGGAAATCTGTTGAGTGACTTCAAAAAAGAGTACTACTCGATGGTTCCTGACACTGAGCCTAGCCTGGACCACGTTTCAAGCGAAAGCAAACCATATCGCCTAGGTGGCTACAACACCAACACCAATGCTAGCCAGACAATGTGGGTGTGCACACACGACACCACATCGATACCTACGAGCGACCTTACTCGATAGGGACAGGCCTCGGTTGTTCGAACCACAAAATAAATGGACGTGGTGCGTGTGTGCCAGCGTCCAGTGTAAAGATGGCAAGTTCACTTGCGGACACCCACTGAACACAAGGTTGCCATGATGGAGGATGAATATCGATTATGATGCTTGAGTTTCTCATCACCTCGTCGGTTAGATTGGATGAGAAAATTATTCGTCTACAGTTCTACGTCAACATAACGGCATTACGGTTATAGTCGCCGGACTGTGTAGGATAATTCACGATTTGTGCCTCACGTTGCGGCATTTACTTATCCATTTCAAATGGACTCCCCTTCATTCCTCCGGTAACCATAGCAACTATAATCATTCGAACACCTGTTACAAGTCCGCACACAGACTTCTGACTGTTTCGTCCCGCAATCTACATGATTTAATAACTAAATTCGTACTTCATAGTAGCATTAGGTATTCCAATTATGTTCAAAACGAATTAGTCTACCTACTTTGTAGGTTATCGTGTTGACAAACGCTGATGTAAGGGAATGTTCAATCAGAACACGGAAAATGAACACCATGCTAACTGTGATGTTACCGGATACTTCATATCAACTCCATGCCTACCTTCTGAACATCCACTATATGGAGTAAATGCGGTGAATCAAGAGTGTTATTGTAGAGGTCCGGAGTTAATTTTTAAAAATTATATTTAACCTATCACTTAAGTGCAGTGTGTTGAGAACATGTGTGTAACCTAGATGAATTCATTTCTCGCACAGTTCTGGTTACATAACCCGAAGCTAACGTAAATTCCCGCAAAAATACAACGCACGAACATAAATATCGATTTACTTTTTCAACATAGCCAGTAGAACAACAGCATTTTTAACGACACTGTGGATTTTGAGCAGGCAGTTGAGACTGGCCATTGGGAATCAGCACATGACATCTATGACAGTGGACGAGGTATCAATCACTCTTTGTGACAAATCGTTAGGACGTGACATTTCCGTGTCTATGCGATGGCCAGTGTACAACAGGAGTTTACGTAGTAACCGATTATAAAGATGCTCATAGATTCGCATGGGCAGTGGAGACAGACGGTTTCGATGCATTACACGTCAAGTTTAGCATACCCATTGGTAAGTTGAATGCTGTTAAGTTTCACAAGCGTAGACAACGATAGTAGCCGAGGTAGCCAGAGTTGCTAACTGATGATCCCACACCGACAACCTGTTGATTCCGTGGTCTTAAACGTGTTTCGGAGTTTTAGGCTTCCCACATATGAAACAAAAACTGCGTTTCCAATGATGTTCACCCATAAGCACACAATGGGCAATTGCTGGTTCTATAGCGGCACGAACCAGCAACCTCTGCACTAAGAGCCGAAACACTTCTCCGCCCGGTGTAAAAATATGAAGCATATGCACATAGCCCGAAATATGACGTCCATTTGGCCTGAGAATAGCTGAACGATTCAAGCGAAGAAAGGCAGACCATTCCATGTTAGCTTGCACTAGCTGCGATCACGACCTTCATCCTAAAAAAAAGATTGGTGGACTAGCGACAGTTTCAAAACACCCACCCGATGTGGTTGAAATATGTACATCTGTGAGAGGCAACATTATTAATTCAAAGGCGAAGTGGTACAGCACACGATGCATGTAGTCTCAGTCCCACGTTATTAGCAGCGGAAGTGTTTAAAACTCGATAAATCTACCACACGATTTGCCAGTAGCATAATATCACTTCAAATTCCACTCCCCATAACTTAAAGTGAAGCTCACTGGCGATGAAAGGAGTAACGTGAATTATGTCCATGATTGCATGGGGTGGCAGATACCGACAATAAACAGAGAACACTGAACAATTCACAACTACTAGCAGCCACGGTGCGCTGGTAGTGTGCAGATAGCTCGTATAAGATGATGGCCTGACACAGCCCACCCAAGAGTAGTGAAATGAAGAACGAAGATGACTTGGTGTTAAGTTTGTACTGATTCGAACGACTGGTCAGCGGAAAGACAGTGGTCTTAAATGGCGGATACCGTTGAGCTGTTATAGTAGATTTCATGTAGCCAACCATAAATCTAAAGTTGAACTTCAACTGCATCACGGAAAAGAGGTAAAAATGACGTAGGCAGGAAAACGAGCGGTGGACAGATGCAAATTGATACATTTAATCGTTGTGGAAGAATGTGATGCGTCTCCCGCCGCATGAAAAGGACAAGACCGATGACCAGACCATGTGCGTAAACGACAAGTCACCGATGGTTGGCTTGAGCTTTGACAGCTTCTATCACACAAGGGAGAGCTCAGTTAACCGTAACTTGTCTGATCTCATAAGATCCAGACTAGCGGCTTGGAATATGACTAGAAACTCACACGTATAGTTCCCCACATGACAGTAACCTGTTCTAGTAATACAAAGTTCATTCAAGGAAGATACTCGATGCTTATCGTTTCCTGACTACACAGCAACATGCGTCTCAGATAAGGTACTTAGTTATCTTGAAAAGTCTATTGGAGAAATGCGGTACTATCGATTGCATGGAGGGCTTGGTTAATGACCAATTACGTAAGCATTTCATTCTGAGCGCACCGCAGCCTGAGACTTAACATGTATTTCGAAAGGGATTCCCATGCTTTACTAATTTATTTGTGATTCGAAAATACTGGACAGAGGCAGCTGATGAAGACAAACCTAAAGCTTTCGAATTTTCGGAGTATACAGAAAATCCTGACCCTATGGTCTATTGAGTACCCCTAAAGTTGTCGCTTCAATGTCAAATTAAACGATACGTTCACAGATAGGTACTGCGCGATAATACTAAGACTTCTGCACTTCATTCTATTTGTGCTCCAGAAGCCATAGCTTGACAATCCCCATGTTGCTGTTCGATGCTGGCGACAATAAAAGTTAGTGCATGATGTATGAGGTGACTGGGCATGAGAAGCCACAGTGTTTATAACAGATACACATACACAGCTGCGTGACAAACCACTCACCATTCAACACGGCCAAATGTAAAGTGATGCACTTCCGTCACTCGGGTTGCAGTGACTACTTTCTGGGAGGCAAGAAAACTGAGTATTACCACATGCGATCGCGAATTGAGCATGACTACTCTCAGATGACTTGAGCAGTGTATCAATGACCACGAAAGTCAAGTCGGTACCTGGGTTATTCACCACTGTTTCAATATTATTTTCAAATCACTAATACACTTCCACCTTGAGCGAAATGCCCAAACTTGTCGTCCTCATCTCATGAAGGGCATTAATCTTATTAAGGAGGTAGGACGTAGGACTACAAATGGGGTTATGACACTAAGTTATCTAAATTACCCAAATATGTTGCGCGAACTGAGACAGTTCTTAATACGCCACCCGGATATCAAAGGAGACTTGATTCTAGTATCTAAGATCCTCCATTAACCCCAACATCCTTTAGGAGCAATACCGGGCTATATCGAAAATAACTACCACAGGAGTAATTCGTCAAAATTACATCAAACGAGGCGTTTAACTTGCAGAGAACACTATGTCAGTGTTCGGGCGTACCCAAATTAGAACAATGTACAACAACATGCCATAATTGCTTCATTGGTAGTTGAATTCAGCTGTAGACTTGATACACACATTCGGGACACCAAACCGAGTATTCAGATAACTTGATCATCGGAAGCATTGTGGTGATTCTCTTGACCTTTCATTTTTGAAGTCTGACAACCGTTATCTGATTTATGTTGCAATGCGATGATTTTATGCTTGATGGACAACGGCCAGGTTTTTATTCCGCCTACTACCTTCGAGTTTTCTCCCTCACAGTCTTCCTATTGCGGACCTTCTGAAACTGAAGCAATCATTAGACTTGCTTTTTCCTTCTGAGTCGTCTGATAAAAATTCAGACGTACAGAGGCATCCCCAGCTTCCTCCAACATGTAAATTTCTTGAGGACAAATTCTCAAGTCCCCATCTCACTTATGTAACGGTTTTGGGAATTCTTACAACATACATTGAACTTAGTATGCGACGACTGTAGTAGCCAATCCAGTACCTACGGAGAGGAGTATCGAAAGTTCCGCGTTTTGGTGTCTCACTTTGTTGAAACAAGAGTTTGTAGTGACCAATACGCATAACCTAATCGACAATGAGTTTCAAAACTGAGTTCAACGCTATAACATATGCTCGCATTCGACCGACCGTAAAAGGTCACCATACCAGTTACATCCTAAATACCGACCAAAACTTATTACGCTGACCGTGACCCACTTCGCACGCAAAAACACTACCGGGTCGTCAAGTAATAGTTTCGTTAACCTGTCTTTTGGATGAACAAAATCAACGCAGCAATTCGGCTTCAATGCCCAACCCACTTCCTTTGACGTACCTGCGATTTACCGCTCGGACCCTGTCAGGAAATTTTCCGATTCAGGTGATCCGTACAGATTTTAAACCTTGGTAACTGACAGTCATGAAGTATTGGGTATTTTCGATTTGCACACTATGCCCTCCTCTTGGATATTTCTCCTGAATCCGATTGTAGCTTAATAGATAAAGACGGTGGGACAATATGATGTTTTTCTCGTTCTCTACCCCACTGACTGGTCCGGTGCGTTTATCTGACAGAGTGTCGGGGCAAACAGAAGACCCTGTAAGGCATCAAATAACCCCGTCATATGTGCACACGTACCACCACTCAGATGGAACTCAACCAAATACCAAGTAGTGGTGCCTTAAAGATGTGCGAAATGCCCACTTCAGCTTGAACGCCTTAAATATAGCAACATATAAATCTCAATTTGAAATAAACTCCAAGGCAAATGGATTCGAAGTTTATGGTACGTTAAACGCCTTCCAGGAACCCGAGTCGAAAACCCACAGAACGCTTATACGTAGCTTCTTCCTTTGCCACTCTACAATCCCAGTAGTTATTCTCTATTTATCAGTGTATGGGAATTCTCAAGCTATACTATGTTGTTCCTGTCGTCGAATACGATGATTCAGTCAGTGTAGCCATATCGACCCAAATGATGTTGTCCACGTTAACCAGATTACCAAGTCAAACGAAGCAACCTGGTATTCTTTGTGTAATTGCAAAATACCTCTGTCTTTGGAGCCTAATTATCCACTTAAAGGCAACACAGTCCGCCAGGAAAAAAGGAATAAGTTGGTTAACGCGGCGCATCCAAAGACGTTCGGCTTCAGATAATGGGACAATAAGACTCTCGTACAAAAATGTCCTCTTCCGAAGATTGAAAATCTTCAACAAGCTCACGCTGAATCACAAGTGTCGTTCGGTTTGTGGTAATGTAAGTTGGTATAAACGATAACACAAACATTGCCGACATAGGGATTCGAATGATCTCGTCAGAAACTGACAGGCATTGTTCAGTAAACCGAATTATCCTGGTAAATCCATCATCGCATCTCCAATGAACTTGTCCGTACATGCCTCTTCATTAGCTTGTCGAACTTGTCATGTACACCCTTGAATCAGTCAACTCTCTAACGCGTCGTACCTGCCCATACTTTGATAACCTTTTGCCCCACAAACTTCAAGGAATAATGTGAACCATAAAGACGGCTGTTTAATCGGTCAAGGCCCGACACAGCACCCTAGAAATGACTGGGGTCAAACTAATTCCTCTGTGGTTTTCACAAGAGCCCCTGATACCTTTCTTGAATATAGGAACTATTATCGAGTGACCCCAACTCGAGGGGACAGTTTCTGTCGTCCACACGAGTTGAAATAAATGAGTCAAGGCTTCTATCAACGCCTCTCTCCCTTCTTTGAAAAGTGCCGGCACGAGGTCATCTGGACCAGCAGCCTCACTACGCTTGAGAGCCGCGATGCAACTGCGGACCTCAGTCTCAGTGGGTGGTTCCAAGTCTACCGACCATGGCACTACATTACAAGTTTGTGGCGGCAACGCGGTAGAAGCAGGAGGCCAGTTAAATTGACCCTCAAAGTGTTCCGCCCACCGCTCTAACCTTCTGGACTTATTATAGATGAGTGTGCCATCTGTCTCGCTGATAGCTTCACTGACAGACGGTCGCCTGGGACCAGTGGCACGGATAAGCTTAAACAGTTTGNGTGAAATTTCACGAGCTACATCTGTCCGGGAATACGCGGAATAAAATAGCCCGCCCTTAGTCACGCTTACTGTTGCAATGTGAGACCTGTCAGCGGTTTCCAAGGAATTCTCCTCCAGTTCTTCCTAGCCCATTGATTTGTGGTTGAATGTGCACGTCGGTTATTGTGGTCGCATTGCTGAAAACCCTCACTCATCAGTAATTAAAAAAAGTTGCAATAATGTTGATAGAACATGAAATTCGCGAAACAAAGTCGTACACAAACTTCGTACACTCTTCACTCGAAATAAAGAAAACGAATGATGGACTGAAGTCAAACGAATGATTGCTCGCGGTTTCCATAAGCCACCTTGGCAACGACAGGTAAACGAAGGCAAGCGCAATATGACTAGGCATACAGCGGAGGTATGCCTCTAGTAAGTGAAAAGATCGCAATGAACTTGAACAGTTTGAGATCACGCAGAACGGTGAAATTATTTCATCAAATCCATGGCGATCAGTCAGGCTGAGATTCAGCTGAATTACACAAGTGTTGTCTGACTGAGCCACCGATTGGTACATCCACTTTGGTGGATGTTCCTTATCCGCTTCTCCAGCCATCTGTCTACCCTCCCAATTGTATCTCCGGGAAGCAGAAAGCCATTTTTTGATCCATGATTGTACTGGCCGTCGAGTTGGTGTAACGTAGGTCATACGTGAAAAAGATTATTCGCCTCTAGACAGCAAATCGCACCGACCTGACTAATGGGCTGAACCCTTTTAGAAACGGTTCAGCTAGCCTTAGCCAGACCATGTAGACAACGGGAATCGGATGGTCAGTTATTGCGCTCCAGACGACTCTCCATCAGAAACAGAAGTGGCCTTGAAGCCAAAGTTACTGGAACGTAACAAGGTTCCTGGACCAGATCCCTCTTCTCTTTCCAATGATGGTGAAGAGGGCTAATATCAGAGCAGACAAAACACTTCCAGATGATTTGGGAAACCGAAGAGGTACCTCATGAGTGGGGCCTATCAACAGTAGTCCACGTTTACAAAACAGGAGCCCGCAGTCTATGTGACAATAACAGAGGCATCAATCTAGTGTCTGTTGCATCCAAGTTACTCCCTGGCCTCATTTTACATCGGCTCGCCAAGCCCAGAGAAGGGCAGATACGTGAGGAACAGGCAGAATTCCGATCCACTCGAGGGGACGTAGATCACGTTCCGACCTTGCGACGAATCTTGGAGTATAGCCACTTCTACAGGCAGCCGTCGGTCGTGGTCTTTCAAACCTAAACGCTGCTTTCGACTCGGTTGCTCGTAACGTTCTCTGTGGCTGCCTTCTCCACAAGGAAGTGCCAGGGGAATACGTGAATCTGTTGGGACGACTGCAACCAAAGTGAGAGTTTGTACACAACCGTCTCTGACGTTCATCACTTTTAGTGCTGGTCGCCAGGAATGTCCGATCTCCCTTTTCCTGTTCCATTTTGCCATGGGCGACATTGTGGGTGGTGCGCCTGAGGGATGCAGTGAGATTGGNTTAGTGCTGGTCGCCAGGAATGTCCGATCTCCCTTTTCCTGTTCCATTTTGCCATGGGCGACATTGTGGGTGGTGCGCCTGAGGGATGCAGTGAGATTGGTATTGAGCGTCTTCCTTGCGTTAGGTCGACCGACTTGGAGTGTGCGAATGACATTCTTATTTAGCCCCACTGCGGAAGATATGCAAACCATGGCAGATATTCCAGAGTGCTACGGATGCACGATCGACTGACCAAACAATCGGGTTGTACAACCTACAATAGTTGGGTTCTGTACTCTGCATGCCAGCTGAAAGTTTGTCTTACCAGATATTGCATTGTACACTGAGACCACCACCAATGGAGTAAAACGACGTGGTGGTGAAGTAACAACGTGGTCGCAAAATATGAACACCCTGACTGCTCCATTGTGCAAAGTGGGTAGGTGTCGTCTGTTTGCCTCGGATGCTCGTGATCACTCAAACTACTGGTTAAAAATGCTCTCCGGGATGGCGGTTTGCCGTAGTCAACGGCATCCATACCATTTCTAGTTCTGCTTAGTCTTTCATTATAATTGTTGTTATTATTATTCGATAGCCTTTTCAGTAACGTTTCTCCTGCGAATATATTCTACGTCACTGTTGGCGTGAGTGGCGGCCTGATCCACAGTGTCTTCTGCCCACGTTGAAGACTGTTGTGATGATGATGTGTGCCTCACCACAACTCCAAGTGAACAGGTNTAACAACGTGGTCGCAAAATATGAACACCCTGACTGCTCCATTGAGCAAAGTGGGTAGGTGTCGCCTGTTTGGCTGGGGTCCTCGTGATCACTCAAACTACTGGTTAAAAAATGCTCTCCGGGATGGCGGTTTGCCGTAGTCAACGGCATCCATACCATTTCTAGTTCTGCGCAGTCTTTCATTATAATTGTTACTGTTATTATTCGGTAACCTTTTCAGTAACGTTTCTTCTGCGAATGGCGTGAGTGGCGACCTGATCCACAATACCTTCTGATCAGGCTCACGGCTGTCATGATGATGATGGTGATGATCGTTTAACACTGGATATTTTGCTAAAGTATATCAATTCATGCTGAAGGTCATGTATCACCTCGATGCACCAAGGTTGCCTTCTTCGGCAATAAGACTGGGGCAGTGTTGTAACACTTTTAGGTGGTTACAATCGAAATGCCAGGCACGCACTTTATTGCTGAAGGATTCGTCAATGTAGTGGACGTCAGTTCGGGGACTCAGCGCCTGTTGTGTTTAGATAAGTTCAACGGTGATGCAGATATGCCAATCAAGAAACTGCACACAGCACGGTAAGTCAGTTAGTGATCTTCCGTGCGTGCAGATACATGTGCGTGAAAACGGAAATCAAGCTTTCATAGTGTTGCATTCCTAGGCCAGAACTGAACTGTGGACAATTTCGTTTGACTGACTGTTTCTGCCCAAAAAGGCAGTTACGATTGGTCCGCCACGCATTGTCGATCCACAGAGATAGACCCAACGTGATGTCACATGCACAATCTCTAATGACATTTCCTTGAAACATGTGCTTATTTGTTGAGGACCACATAGCGTGAACAAAATTGTACCACTTGATTGGTTTGTAAACAGCAAACGGCTTCCAGACCTCCTGCGTAATGAAGAGGAACAGCGCCAGTCACCCGGGCACTAAAATAGACACCCTGGCGCCTGATGTTGCAGTAGCACCCGCAAAATATCGGGTGGTCATTAGGGGGAAGGCATTTCAGGTAGTTATAGTCCATTGGATGAATGTATAATGTGGCAAGTGTCACACTTGGGGGCGATAAGACTTCTTTTGGTTTGATTTCGCTTAGCCAATCACACAGGACATTCACAAGCTGTGATTTTCCGGAGTCTCTTTTGAATTACTACTTTAATAAAATTCGGTAAGATCCAAAACTATGTTAAAACTGATGTCATACAAAAAACGTGAATCAATTTAGCGGCAAAAACGCATCTGAGAAAACCGATTACTTGTGTTTGGATGGAGCTTTTGACCGAAACTTTCGAACTTGTATCCGGTGTGGAAGTAGTCAGTGGGTGACGATTGGTCTCAGTCGGTTCAACGCGACGGGACTCCCCCACAACGGCAGATCGAGCCATAGTCAGTCGCGAACCGGTGACCGAGTCAGAACTAGTAACCAAATACCAATCTTTGCCTGGCGAATCCACAGACGATGGTGTGAGACGCGAAGAGCTACGCAATCCGTTGTCACAACTACGAGATCGCCTGGATCCAGCAGAATCGGACTGGTTACGTTGTCGTTCGTCATTCAAAAACGACTCACCAATCTCTGCATCTGTGAGGCCTGCTTTTAACCCAAGTTGGTTACAAAGTTTCTTTAGGAAAGACACTGTGAATTGTTTCCGGCAGAAGCTTTGGAGCTGGAAAAAAAACAAGAGTTGACCATAGCAGTAAGGAGGCAGCAGGGGAAATTTAATAAAACGCCTTACGAAGCTCGAAAGATAGACTTCCATCCAGTGAAACCATCACATACATAGTAATAAGGATAAGCAATTGAGTGAGTTACAGTGGTTGAAAGAAAGTGGAACCACAAGATTTAGAATTTAATACTGAAAAAAGTGACAGTTATGTGCCCAATCAGTTCTCATCCTCGATAGGGACAACAATACACCATAGGCTCATGCAAACCACAAAAAAGGACAGCCTCTAACTGGGGAGCAAAGGAAGAGAAAGGGATGGGACCCACTTACAAAAAACAGCAATGTCTAAAAACAAACCTCAATATCAAGGTGTGACGGAATTACATTGGACGAACGCATTGATAATTCAACCAGTGATTCGCAGGATGCTACACGCTGCCGTAGCATCGGATTTTGGTGTAACGAGTATCGAAGCAAAACAAGTTGTTTAAGTGTGCCAAAAGTTAAAACAAACGAGCCACAAGCGGAGCCGAACCGATCATTAAGAAAACCAAGGATTCGGCGCCAGTCGTAATTCTTCATTTTACTGACGAACCCTGTCTACAAAATGAACAATAGGAACGCCGTAAAATTGAGATTTGTTTGGTGCCAGAAGTTCTGCTTTGATTTCGTTTCAGAAGGTAGAAATGTTTCAAAACAAGGTACCTGCGGTTGCGTATTTGGCTGCTGTATCAAGAGAAATGGAGCAACGAGGGTCCGTACAGCACTAAACAATTTTAGTTTAACAGAAAAGCAGGACCCTTCTATATAGGAATAGGCGCTTAAATTAGCGATTGCTATTGGGCAACAGGTACCTTGCGTTTCGATGGACATGGTAGTTATCGCGTTACGCCATCGTGATTTAAGCTATTCGGCTGCTTAAATACGATACGCGTTCAAGAAACTTTACAAACAAATTCAATGTAGCAGATCGCCATCGAGCGACAACACAATCTCTTGAAGCAGCTTGCACCTGCGCCCAGATTAGTTGAACGTTTTTCAGTCAGGAAATTGATCCAATCCAATTACAGCCATATTTCGCGAACAACCAATCAAGTTGTAGGTAGACGTAAGGCGTCACCAGCAAAGACACCACTGCGAATTTTACGGTCAGCCTTCGCTGATCGTTCTTACAGAAAACACAGTCAGACAAAGACTATTGGTGCTACTGCGTCTGTGGGCCGCGAGGCGGAAACGACCAACCGTAGCCAAATTTTGGTAAGTGCCTTCACTCATTTACGTCTCATCTGTCCACCTTGAACCTCAACCAGTCGGTCGCGTCCTCGGCAAGGAACTAACGGAGTAGCACACGATCGGTCTGCATTTTTAATACACGGTCTAGCGATCTAAATCTACGTAGCCTCAAAGACCAAAAAAAGAATTCGTTGATCCTCGTTACCAAGTATCCGCTTTCCTAACCTCATCAATGCTTCTGCGTTGGTGTCAACCGATACGATCGAATGAACGTACAAAACGACAGTCAAATGCACGAAGACGATTCACATCTTTTACTCTGAGTGGTAGCGCTTCGTGACCGTAACTTACCGCAGCCTTTAAAATCGTCTTACATACGCGATCTTCAAGCTTCGGAAAGATGCTCTGTCTCCGGAAATGTGCAACATTTAAAAAGTTCGCGTCCAGCGCATGGCTGTATGAGGCGCTCGTCATTCTCTGAGCGGTGTAACACTAGTTCAAACCTGCCACTAAGACAGGACACGATATGGTCAAAAGGGTTGAACTGGGTGTTCATATCCTTGGTCACAATGACTGAGTGTTGTGTGTCAACTCAAAGAGAGCAGCCAGATCCGAGTTAAAGGCATCCTTTCAAAATGCTTACTCTCATCGTGGAACCGTACAAACAGGACTTCGAACCCGTGTGACCACAGTCAGTGCGAACTGACAGTTCAAGGTGGACTGTGTCTGTCCACAATGAGATATTGAAGAAGTTACACAATTGCATACAAATCCTCTGCCACGGGACTGGTGGTCAAGCGGATCAAAGCTTCGGTCTCACTCAGACTACCCCTAACTGATAAGTTCAAGCGAATTCAAAATCAGTCGTAGGTCGGTTTGAGGGTGGGCATTCTGAAATGTATTAAACCCATCCGTCCGTCTTAGGACTGCCGATTTTTTGTCATAGGAATGATCTACCAATGTCTAATTGCAAAACAAATATATTTTTCTTGTGCTTCGTCTTGAGCACTGTAACGGTAAAAAAACGCTCCTTGGGTGGTTTCCAATTGTAAAGCAAACCACGGTGAACCGTTCATGAAATTCTTTATGCGATCCAGCGTCGTTTGTGCAGCGCCCATCTCATCACTATGTGCATCTCAATGACACCTATTGCATAACTTGTCACCAGAGTAAAATGTTTGCACGATCACCAAAACGAACGGAGCAGTGTCCAGCAAATTAATTCACATAACGAGTCAACCCTAATTTGCCATTGGCCACCTTCTCAAAATCATTATAACAACGGCAATGAACCTGATCAGAGAGCACCATGACCCCGGTCGCCGCTCAACACAACAGTGACGTGAAACAACCTAGAAAACTTTACTGAAAAGAATAAATACTAGGAGTGAAACAAGGCCAGGCTGAAGAGTGGAGAATCAGTCTAAGAGCTTTGTTACGTTTCAATAACTTAAGCTCCGGAGCCAGTTCCTTATCCGACGGCGGGTCGTCTGAAACTCAATAACAGATCAACCGGTTCCTTAGTATGACCGACTATGTTTCACTTATCCCGGATCCTTCTGTGGCCTCACGCTGACCCTATTCAACAACGCAAGTGCACACACTCGCCAGCTCAGTCAATGGCGTGTACGCTGCATAATCAACTTGATTGAACGAAGACGCGAAAAATGCAACCTAGACACACTACTAAACTTGCATAGATGAACACCAGAACGACCAAGCAGTCAATTTGACTACTTTTATCTTTAAGCCTGTATTCTGCAGTTTTCTATGCCGAAATGATAGTGGCTTTGCTAACAGTATGAGGTAAACGCCGTCTGTAAGTCTGGTACAGAGCGAACGACTAATTCACGTGCTACAACGCACTGCATTGTTGCACAACGTGCACCCCCGTCTGTGAGTAGTATAGTACGTGCGCTCGGGAACAGAAGAGCAGGTCTCAAAGCCAGGAAGACCGCAAGCAACTATTGGGACTGTGTGTACTCGCTAGGTGGGGCGTATCACTAAGGCGAATGACGATACACAACTGCCAAACGGTTGTGGACACATGTCAACCATGTAAATGAATGTAAGCGTTCGTTGCGCTGTTTCACATAATCCGTAAGGGATTTCATGCAATAAACAACCTCCCTAGCCGAGCGTCTTTTGCAAACACAACACAAGCTACTTACTCTCTAGAAGTGATCATAATAATCCATATTAAGTTGATTTGGTTCTACAGTCCACATTGTCTCGTCTTGGCATAGACAAACGAGAAAGGCGGCGTGCAGAATCGAGTGGTGGGCATGTAACAGCCCAGTGTCGTGCGGCAAACTGGATGACTTAATCCTAACCATCCATTAGCCTACATCTAGGCAGCAGACTTTCAACTTAACTAGTTTCAACCACACACCTAACCTCTTGTCAAGTCCTCCAGTCCACAGGCCCACACCACGCGCTTCAAAGGCCAGCGAATGATTCGACAATCTCGGTCCATTCTGCACGTAATGAGCCGCCAAGCATCTCCCACCTTCACTCGTCCGACGGACAGCCAGTCATTTTCTGTCAACACTGTGGGTATCAATACTAAGCACACACGTATTCACTCAAACGTGAACCGACACATATGTGGTGCTCATACATGAAAAAACTAAGCTCGCAGAGAGGTTACATAAAACAAATTCCAACGCCGCATCTCGGACGACGAATGTTTCAACAATCTACCAAGCCAACGGACACGAGAATGTGAACTACGCCCCAACTCTACATCGTCGAATCGAATCTATATAATCATGTCCCTTTGTACTACCGTGTACATCAATCCGGACATTATTTTTGTACGAGTCTGTATTTTTTGTCCAGTTCCAATCACTTTTGCGATTATACCTATAACAATTACATACCT